>CAEFZX010023504.1:0-11839 GCA_903066825.1 Alfaro cultratus | reverse complement strand
GTCTGAACAAACGGGAGGCGGAGCATCGTGGCGTTCATGGCCAGTAGATGAGTTTCTGAGTGTGATGAATGAAGGTGCCGTTAATATCCCGTATTGCTCCCCCAGTTCTTGCGCTCGTCCCCTGGTCTACCGGTTCCCGGACTTACGTTCTCTGTCCCCTGGTTTGCCCTCCACTGCCACCATCCCAAGCCTCCCACTCCAGGCGATATTTCCTGTATTCTCAAACCCAAAGCCTGACAGGTTTGGGGTAAGGTGAGAGGTCATCAATTAAACTGACTGAAGATGAATACATAAACTAAAAGCTGGAGCATAGACATTTTTTATAAGTGTATTAGTGAGCTTACATCTTTATTATTAAACTGGATATAATTTCAGATTTTTGCATAACTTTTCTTCAGGTTAACTTAGAAACCGAGCTGTTATTGTTACAGGTTAGTTTTCTAAACTACAGAAAAGTTACTGTTAGGGAAGCTCAAAAATGAAAAATTGGACTGATATTGATATCTGATAGTAACACTGGTGTTATGCCAGATTTACCAGTATTTTATTTTAGAATTTTTCTAATCCGATTACTCGATTAAACGTAGGAATAATCAATAGATTATTCGATTACTAAAATATTCGTTTACAACAACCCTACACATTCAGTAACTAAAAAGTTACTTCATTAGCAATTATAAACCAAAAGTGCAATTGTAGCATACTGTGATCACACTACTAATATATAAAATATGTAATATACTGAAAATACACTCTAAATATATTTCAAATGTAATTCAATCACAAAAATAGTTCACTTAAGATAAGCTAAGAGCACATTTATATTACATAAAAAGCCATATAGTCAAAGTATACCAAGTGTCACTTTAGTTGTTCCAAAAAAGCACATTATAGTACACTTTAAATTATGATTTTCTACAATTTAATTACTATTAAAATACACTATGTACAAAACTAGTTGTTCCAAAGAAACACACTTACTGGTGATTAGTCTGGCTTCAAGTGTGCTAAGATTTAACATACTTGGTGTATTTATTTTTCACCAGGGTTGGCTTTGGATGAACTAATATTTTTGTGCAGAATGAGCAGCGCATGGACTTCATTTATAAGTAAAGGTAAGATGACAATAAAATGTTTTGTTTAGTTTATTAATGAAATGTGCGTTTTGTGAGCTACAGTTTGTATGTGTAAAGCATGAAGAAAATGATCAGTGGCTCCCTCTAAATCCTTCCATTGGCCATGTTCTCCATCAGAGCCAAAGCTCCTCAGGTAGCGGCTCACCTTTATGCAGCTACTGATAAACCTGTGACTGTCTGCTCACCTGATCAATAATCAAACCTGTTGATCAGCCCTGGTTTCTCTTAGTGAGGATCAATGAGCCATAGATGATTCAGACAATGAGTTACGACTTTATGAGACAAACTGAGCAAAATTATTATTTAAAATGGAGTGAGGTTTTCACATCCTTTATTTTTTTATTTTCTTTATTTTGTGTTTTATTGTCTGAAGATAAATCGGTTCAGTTTCATCGTTTAAACACTAAAATATTAAAATCATCGGGTTTGATGCTTCCTGGTCTAAATAACTGAATCAGATTTCAGTGGATTTATGAGAGTTTTGACTCTTTGTAGTTTATTATTGTCCACAGAAAAAGTTTGCGTGGCTGCTGCACATTTTCCCGGCAGGTCAAAAGTTTGAGTATATTTACGCAAACTTTCTTTTTTATACATGCGGACTTGTGCGTAAAATATGGCGTCGCACAGTTTTTGTGTATACACACGTTTTACACATGAGGCCTCAGGTGTTGATATGTAAGAGTCAATATTCATAAATGTCCAATCTGAAAAGGGAAAAACTGAACAAAAACCATTTTTAAGGAGTTCTCATGCTGAATGAGTAAAGTTTCTGATGTAGTTAAAGTTAAAAAGTAATTATGTATTTTTACTAAACTGTTATCAATAGCCTAATCAAAGTATTCCCAGCAACAGTTACCATGGAAACGGAGACAAGTAACAGACCAGCTGATTTCTATCTCTGCCAAGTGAAACCAGAACCGTGTATTGTTCTGACCTGAAGTGGACCGTGCCTAATAGCTTTTCCTTGTCGTTCTGTTCCAGACTTCTGGGTTCTGATTCCGAACCGTGGCCGAACCTCTGCAGACTTATTTGTAATAATAACTAGTGAAGGTAAACTAGTCAAACGCGTGCACTGGGATCAGGCGCGTGCAGACAGTGACGGATCTTCTATATTTGCATCACGTGCACGCGAGTTGGCGCGCGGAAACTTAAACCTGCTAGTCGCCTGTTAGCTGATAGTTAGCTGCCAGTTAACTCCGCAGTTAGTGTGAGTGATAAACTCTGACGGTACTGGTCCATCTGAGTCCCTGTGGTTCCGACCCGCTAGTTATCGCCCTAAACCCCAGTTTAAACAGTTTAACCAGCCTAACTCCAACCAGCAGGAAGCAGCTAGCTGTTAGCTCCGCTGTTAGCTTCAGTAACATACCGCCACCAATTCTGACCACAGGGAGAACCAGAACCGGCCGTGGCGCCGCGCCTCCCCCCGGTCCAAACATAGCAGAAAAAAGTTTACCTGGTCCCGGAGATTCGAACCGAACCAGAGCGCCACTCAGCTGTCAGTTAGTCATCAAGGCGGGATGCCTTCTGGGCGGGACCACGGCCATGCTAGCTATGCTCATTGGTCGAGACGTAATGACGTTCCCATGTGTTCCAGTTATTGTCACAACACCGCCCCCTGCTGCCCAGCCGCGGGATGCAAATACAGAGGGAGTTCTCATTTTATTATAACTGCATGTTTAGTTGAGGAACATCTCATACATTATTGATGATTCGAAAGCTTTGTTAAATATTTATCGGTTTTATTTATCAAATCAAATGAGCTAATTTCAAGATTCTCAACAATATTTATCCTTATAAAGCAATGATGTCCACTTTAATCTTCTCCATATTCTCTTTAGAAAACTGGATCAGAAATGTTTGTTTTGTTTCCAGATTTCCACCTTGGAGAATAAACTGTGACCAACACACCTGAAGATACAGTCAGTGGATATATATCTAGGAAAAAAACTACTAACCGATAGAGCTACAGTGGGTAGATTTTACACACAGAAATCAATGGAAGCCATTTCCGCCATGGAAAAGAAAAAATTAAAGCCCGACAGGAAGTCATAATTTCCAGTTTTAAATTCAAACTTATGAGATAGATATCAGTTAGGAAGCTTACTCCAATATCTCAAAAGCAAAACTTGAATGGGCTTCCATATTTTTTTCATTGAACTCAGATCAGATCAATACATCTGATGGATTTATTGGATTTATTCTATAAATTGCTGCTTTAATTTCCCTTTTGTGTTGATTTATTTCACAAACTTCTAATATATTATTAATTTGAAATGTTTTTATAAGTGACATCTGACTTTTTTACGATTAAAATAAAGGCTAAATAACAAATGGTGTGGTTGTATTGCCATGGTTCTCCACCAGATGGCACCATCTCTATTATCTATTAGATAATCAGTGGTTGTTTTTGGTTTGTTTGTTTGGCTGTAGTGGTCTTTATTTGAAATGCTTTGCCAGGAAAGTAATGAGAGAGAGGGAAGACATGCGGCAAAGGTCACCATGCTGGGAATCGAACCTGCGACGGCGCAGCCCACAAAGGCCTCCTTATGTGGGCTGTGCTTAACCGCTGTGACCAGCAGACCGTGTGGTTCTGACCCAGTCCGTCAGAACCAGGGGAACATCATGACTGAACCAATGAAAGCATGAATGAAATAAAAGCTGCTTTCATCCGTTCACCGCTTCAGCCTGACACGAGGTGGCGCTGCGGAGGCAGAGCCAAAGCTCAGAATGTAGAGCAGCGCCGCCATCAAGCTGGACTGGAAACCAGTTTGTTTCCTAGCAACAGGAGATAACAGCAGCTCCAGTATGACGGGCGATTAGTCTGTCTGGTTCTGGTTCTGGCTCAGTTCTAACTTTATAAAATGTCAGTTGTGACTCCAGGATTTCCTGCTGTTCAGTTTTGGACCGGTGGTTCTGATTGGCGTTCTGTCTCAGTTCAGTTTGGTTAAAACGGTTCTGATCCTTCAGGCAGTGATGGATCAGAACCGTTGGGATGAGTGATGGGTTCGGTCCAGCTGAACCGGGACAGCTTTTCCAGGGTTCTTCTTCTGGAACTGGGTTTGGGTCAGAGCTGACCCGGTTCAGAGGCAGAACCTGGACCCAGAGGAAATCATGAGCAGCTCAGGAAGACAAGGATCTAAAAATAAAACGAAGGAACAGAAATAAGACCAGGAGGAAGAGGAGGACGCTCCTCCTCCTCTTCATCATCCTCTCCCTCCTCCTCATCTTCCTCCTCCTCTTCAAACTGCAGTGCCAACCTGAGCGGAAAGCAGAAGCTGCTGGACCCGCCGACCCGTCAGAAGATCCGGCTGCTGCAGCGTTTTTCGTCTCCAAGTGAGGAAACTTTCCAGCAGACGATCCGACGATCCGGCAGCGACTCCACGGAAACCAGGTCAGAGTCTGCTGGTTCTGGTTCTGGTTCTGACAGAAGAAGACCTCCGCCTGAACCATCCTCATCTTCATCCTCCTGGAGGTTCTGGTGGTTCAGACGGGATGGGCAGCTGACCTCTCAGCAGTAGTGGCGGTTCTGGAAGTGGGAAAGGTCCGGCCTGGTGGCGGTTCTGATGGCGTCGGGTTCAACGGGTCGGGTTTCTCTCCTCTGAGTCCCGATGGCGCGAGGAGAGGATGCATTAAACACCAGAACCCGGTTCTGATCAGAACCAGAACCCAGAAGTCCGTACAGGACCAAACTGAACCGAACCAAACTGGACCGGGCCGAACCAGGCTCCAGAACCTCTCTCCACAGAGCTGATGATCCAATGAGGAAGTCGCTGTTAGCATGAACAGCCTCCCCTAGTGGCCGAGAGGCGGAACAGCAACAGAATGACATCATCCTGACTCTGTCCTCTCATTGGTTGCAGAAAGACCAGGGGCGGGACTTCAGGGCATGTCTGCAGTGAGTCCTCTAAACCAATCAAAATCCAGTCATGTGACCTGCTCCTCCTCAACACAAGGGGGCACCAACTCCTGACTGACAGAGCGTCAAAGAAACAACATGAACTCAGTGAGGAAGCTCCCTCCTCCTGCCGCCCTGGGCAGCTGCCCATGTTGTTGAAATCAGAAACCCCAGCGGTCGCTCTCTCTCTCTCTCTCTCTCTCTCGCCCCCCAGCATCTGTTCCTGTCAGATCCAGATGTTCCCCAGACATCAGTGACCGTATTCAGAGCGCTGACCCAGATGTCTCCTGTCTCTTGTTCTCCAGCTGCCGTCTCGTCCTCCATGGCGGGCCTGGAGGTGTTCGCTGACGCTGCCTCCCTGCTGTCTTTGAACTCCAGCGTCTTCTTCAGCGAGACGCCGGCGGCGTGCGTTGGGGACCCGCTGGAAGCCGTGGTCGTCAATGTCGGGGGAAGTCGCTACGTCCTGTCCCAGGAGCTGCTGGCTTCCCACCCGGAGACCCGACTGGGGAAGCTGGTCTGCTGCGATCGAGACTCTGCGCTGGAGCTCTGCGATGACGCAGACTTCCTCCAGAATGAGTTCTTCTTCGACAGAAGCTCCCAAACCTTCCAGTAGGTTTTCCTCTACACTCAAAACAACCACCATCATTCAGCATTCCTTACACCTTTAGTCCAAGTCAGGGTGGGCCGCTGTCCTGCAACTTTTAGATACGTCTCTATTTCAACATACCTGAATCAAATAATGAGGTCGTTACTCTGGAGAATCCGACTGCACCGAGGAGGTGATTCAGCTGTAGGATTGAAGTGTGTTGGACCAGGGACAAATCTAAGAGTGGCAGGACCAGCGGCCCTCCAGGACCAGGACTGTCCACCTCTGGTCTAAAGGATGCTTAGACTACCTTTCAAAATTTAAAGGTTTCCTTAGACCTTTATTCCTGTAGTTCTAACGTCAGATCAACCTGAGAATCCCCTGCATAGATAACCCAACTCCGGGCGCCTCATGTCTAAAGCGCCGTACGGCGCCATATTTTACGCTCAGGTCAACATGTATAAAACTTAAACTGCTTTGAAAGCTTTTGACCTGCCGTGAAAATGTGCGGCAGACAAGCAAACGTTTTCTGTTTGACAATAACAAACTACAAAGTGTCAGAACTCACCTAAATACACTGAAACCGGTACCAGTACCAGGGCCCTTATGTGCCCTGAAAGCACCTTTTAAATAAACTATATTATTATTATTATTATTATTATTATTATTATTATTATTATTATTATGCGACAGACTGGCCACCTGTCCAGGTGACCCGCCTCTCGCCCGGAACGTTATCTGGAGAGGCTCCAGCACCTCCCGACCCCAGTAGGGACAAGGATGTAAGAAAATGGATGGATGGATTATTATTATTATTATTATACTTATCCTGGTACAAACAAGGACGTTGCCATGGTAACGGCTTCACCTGGCGGCAGACTTCCGGGTATTTATACTAATTTGCATTAATATGTATTTATGGAGGCGACAGGCGGAGCATCAGCTGCTCTGTTTCCCCCAAATCAGGATTTAGGAAAGGAAAGGTGAGCAGGTCTGATCGCAGACGGCTTCATACATCTGGACTTTGTGCGCCGCACTTTTCTAAATTTGTCCTACGCCAAGTTTTAGTGTGGAAACCGCGCAGTGTTTGATACATGAGGCTCCTGGTGTCTCCACCCTGTAGAGATGAGGAAACATCTAGTCAGGGCTGATCTGGTTTCAGGTCCCTCAACCTTTCTCGTGTTTCCAGAAACTTTAGGCTGTTCAGACTTTGTTTCATTCATCTCTTTGCTTGGTCCTCAGGTATGTGATGAACTTCTACCAGACGGGTCACCTTCATGTCATGGAGGAGCTGTGTGAGATCTCTTTCCTCCAGGAGATCGAGTACTGGGGCATAGACGAACTCCGCATCGACTCCTGCTGCCGGGAACGCTACTACCGCCGCAAGGAGCAGAAAGAGTCCCTGGATGTCCGCCAGGAGTTTGAGACCGACGAAGAAGAGGAGGACTTTGTAGGTGCGCTCTGTCCAGGCCTGCGTCGGCGTCTCTGGGACATTCTGGAGAGACCGGAATCGTCTCGCGCCGCCCAAACCTTCGGCTCCCTCTCCATCTTCTTCGTGGTGCTGTCAGTCGTCAACATGGTGCTGATCTCTCTGGACCTGGACCAGGACTTCGGCGTGAACTGGCTTGGCGCCAGCGGGCCACAGCTGCTTGATGGTGTGGAGTACGTGTGCGTCCTGTGGTTCACAGGTGAGCTGGTTCTGCGCTTCACCTGCGTCCGGGACAAGTGCCGGTTCAGTCGAAGCATCCCCAATGTGATCGACCTGCTGGCCATCCTGCCCTTCTATGTGACGCTGGCAGTGGAGAGCCTCCATGGCGGCTCCACCGAGCTGGAGAACGTGGGCCGGGTGGTCCAGGTGCTGCGCCTCCTCAGGACCCTGCGCATGCTGAAGCTGGGTCGACACTCCACAGGTACACGCTTCAGTAGAAAGTACACCTGCTGTGCTCATCTGTTTTTCTCAACCATTAAAGCTTAGTAGACCTGATTTGGGTCAGATGTTCTGAGTTTCCTTCTACAAGGTTAGCCCATCCCAGTGTTAGTGGGTCGAGTTTTAAGACCTCCTGCTTCACCTTTTGACTCTGACACGATCTGTTGTTCTGTGGTGCTGCGTTCGGGACTTTGCGATCGCCACTCCAGAACATGGACTCTGTCAGCTTTTCCCCAGAGAAACATAAACTAAACATAATACTTTCCTATTTGGAAGGAGGTTGTGCAGAGCCGGTTCCCCTGTACCGACATTTAAATGGTCCCTCTCTGCAGGCCGTCTGTTTGGAGAATACTGCACCAAGTCTCAAAGCCTGACTGCTTGATCGCTCAATGCCAACCTAAAAGCGTGACTATGATGGCAGTTATGGTCAAGGGTTGTGCTGAGCACGTTGTCAGTCTGGTGCGAGCGCATGCTTCTTTATGAACAAAGAATAATGTGTGGCGTGTGCGTTCACACTTGAGCTGGTTCTGGCAGCCTTCTGTCTGTTCATCCAATCACAGGATTCCCTTCATTCGCCGGCACAAAGAGCAACCAGCAGGTCAACATATTGCCCAGAGCGGCTACATCATTACTAAACATGAGTTCCATGCAGCTTTTCCTCAGCCTGGTTGCTTGTTGTGTCCTAAATATTCCTGAACAAACTGGCTGTTTCCTGTTTTTACTCATGGAAAATTAATGTGCAGCCTACAAAGAGCAACGTAATGCGGCGAGGTGTGAGGACCAGTCAGAGATTCCCTGATCCCCCCATTTCACACTCCTGATGTGAAGAGCGAAAGCAGCTGGCAGACAAAACACGAATTCAAAGTCTGCTATCAGCAGAGACTCCATAAGCTAAAGAAGCTGCTCCAATCGCTCATGAATAATGCAGGAGGCAGAAGAAACTAGAGCAGGAACCCAGAATAACCAGAACCAGGAGCGGTAACTAAAATGACGTCAACAACATGCTTACGAAAGAAACAGAATGAATCTCGTGGAGGAAGATCAGAGCAACAGAGTCTTTATCTACTCTGAACAGATTCAGGGCTGAACCAGTTCTTTATCCTCTCTCTCCAAGCCCTGGTCTTTGAGAAAGAGAATCGCTCAGTTCTTTCATCTGAACTGTTCCTGAATGAACCGGTTCTTTTCTCTGAACAGTCCCTGAATGAACCGGTTCTTTTCTCTGAACTGTTCCTGAATGAACCGGTTCTTTTCTCTGAACAGTCCCTGAATGAACCGGTTCTTTTATCTGAACAGTCCCTGAATGAACCGGTTCTTTCACTTGAACAGTCCCTGAATGAACAGGTTCTTTAATCTGAAAAGTCCCTGAATGAACCGGAGCTTTCATCTGAAAAATCCCTGAATGACCCGGTTCTTCTCTCTGAACTGTTCCTGAATGAACTGGTAATTTTGTCTGAACNTGAACAGTCTCTGAATGAACAGGTTCTTTCATTTGAACAGTCCCTGAATGAACCGGTTCTTGTCTCTGAACTGTTCCTGAATGAACTGGTTCTTTTCTCTGAACAGTCCCAGAGTGAACCGGTAATTTTGTCTGAAGAGTCCCTGAATGAACTGGTTCTTTTCTCTGAACAGTCCCTGAATGAACCGGTTCTTTTCTCTGAACAGTCCCTGAATGAACCGGTGCTTTCATTTGAACAGTCCCTGAATGAACCAGTTCTTTCATCTGAAAAGTCCCTGAATGAACCGGTTCTTTCATCTGAACAGTCCCTGAATGAACTGGTTCTTTCAACTCAACAGTCCCTGAATGAACTGGTTCTTTCATCTGAACAGTCCCTGAATGAACCGGTTCTTTCATCTGAACAGTCCCTGAATGAACTGGTTCTTTCAACTCAACAGTCCCTGAATGAACTGGTTCTTTTCTCTCAACAGTCCCTGAATGAACCGGTTCTTTCATCTGAACAGTCCCTGAATGAACTGGTTCTTTCATCTGAACAGTCCCCGGATGAACTGGTTCTTTCATCTGAACAGTCCCTGAATGAATTGGTTCTTTTCTCTGAACAGTCCCTGAATGAACTGGTTCTTTTGTCTGAACAGTCCCTGAATGAACAGGTTCTTTCATCTGTACAGTCCCTGAATGAACTGGTTCTTTCAACTCAACAGTCCCTGAATGAACTGGTTCTTTTCTCTCAACAGTCCCTGAATGAACTGGTTCTTTTGTCTGAACAGTCCCTGAATGAACAGGTTCTTTCATCTGAACAGTTCTTGAATGAACAGGTTCTTCTGCCCGCTGCAGGCCTGCGGTCTCTGGGAATGACCATCGCTCAGTGTTACGAGGAAGTCGGCCTGCTTCTCCTCTTCCTTGGCGTGGGAATCTCCATCTTCGCCGCGCTGGTGTTCGCCCTGGAGCACGACCTCCCTGCCTCCACCTTCACCAGTGTGCCGGCCGCCTGGTGGTGGGCCACCACCTCCATGACCACGGTGGGCTACGGCGACGTGCGGCCCGACTCGGCGGCGGGGAAGACACTGGCCTTCCTCTGCATCCTGTCCGGTATCCTCATCCTGGCGCTGCCCATCGCCATCATCAACGACCGCTTCTCCGCCTGCTACTTCACCCTGAAGGTCCGGGAGGCCGCGCTGCGCCACTCCGACGCACTCAGGAGGCTGACCCGTGGCTCGCCGGGGGGCGGAGCCAACCCCACCGGGGGTGGAGCCAACCTGAGGGACGCCTACGCTCGCAGCGTCCTGGAGATGCTTCGACTGCATCGCCGAGAACGGGCAAGCACACGCAGCAGCGGGGGCAACGAGCTGTGGGGCAAATAATCTGCTGGGGGGCAAATAATCTGCTGGGGGGCAAATAATCTGCTGGGGGGCAAATAAGATGCTGGGGGGCAAATAATCTGCTGGGGGGTAAATAAGATGCTGGGGGGTAAATAAGATGCTGGGGGGTAAATAAGCGAGCCTTGTTGCCCTAGTTCCACTAAGAGTTCATTTAGTAAAACAGGAAGCGACATCCGCTGCAGTCATCATCCTTCTGGTTCCGTCCCGGTTCTTCGAGGAGACGCCGGATTCTGGACCGGCCCGGTTTCCCACAGGCGGTTCTGGCCCGGCTCCGAAACAGAAGCTGGAGGTAAATAGGTTGTCAGCGGGAGAGCGGGTCCAGATCCAGGTTCTGTTCCCGCCGGCTCTGTGGATCAGATGAGGCGGGAGGAGGAGCAGAATTGGGCCGGAGCTCAGAGCGGTTCTGAAACAGAACCTGTTCAGAACCAGGAAGAGTTTCCAGCCAATCAGAAAGGAAAAGTCCAAGTCCTGCTGAAGGGAACTGGACCTGGTAGAGAACCGGGTCAGCAGGCGGTTCTGCTCAGTAGGACCGGGTCTCTGAACACTTCAGACACTTCGGTTCTGTCCAATCTGGTCGTATTTGGTTCGGGCCAGGAACCAGGAATAGAACCTGACTGGGTCGTACCGGAGTCCACGCAGCGGTGTGATGCAGAAATAATAATAAAAGATTCTTACAGAAAGAAACAAAAAGTTAAAGAATAAAAAAATTAAATTGTGTTTGTGCCAATTGTTGTTACTGTGTAGAGAACCAGGCGGCATTTTGACCCAATAAACCCTGGAACCAAATCAATCTGTTTTTGACAGACAGAACACCAAAGTGGAACCTTTATATTCTTGTGTTTCTGGTACGACCATAAAGTTGACGCACAGCTACATCTGCTAGCAGCAGTGATGAAGCTGCTGCTCTAAGTTCATTTATATTTCTAAACAATCTGCTGCTGGAAAAGATGCTAAACCAGGGGCCCCCAAACTTGTTCCTGTGAGGGCCACATAACTTTTCCCGTCTCCGATGGGGTCAGTTTGTAACAGAAAATGTGGACGATTGCAAGAGAGCCTAAACGTAAAAATGTATTGTTTAACACTATTTATGAAATCAATAATAACCCAATAACACTCTCTGGGTTCTTCACATAAAAAAGTCCATGGAACATAAACTTTCTGTTGTGCCGTGAACAATCTGAACAGGTCCAAGTTCAGCTCAGTTGTCAGAGCAGAATAACTAATAGTTAATAATGAAAAAAGTTCATAACTAAGGAACATCTTATTGCAAAAGTCCAACTTTATTATCAAATACAAATACACAGACCGTATTTGCCGGACTATAGAGCGCACCATACTATAAGCCGCAGCTACAAACGTTTTGAAAAAACTGGAAACATACATATATAAGCAGTGATGGAATAGTTACTTTGTAAAAGTTACTTTAATCAGATTACTGATTAATCCTTGAAAAAGTAACT
>CAEFZX010023499.1:0-24198 GCA_903066825.1 Alfaro cultratus | reverse complement strand
TTTTCATTGGAGCTTAGTTTTATCTGTTTTTTAATAGAATGCTGTCGTTTGAACAGGAGGAAAATCCAAAATGAGGCTAAAGAAACACACACAACATGCTGTTGACTGTGTGCTAACGTGCTAGCTTATTAAATATACCTAGCTATCTGCATGAAAGCCAGTTATTAGCATAAATGTGGCAGTATTTTTATTTGAAGTTGTGCTTTTATTGTCTTCACACCTTACTTAACATTTTTCTGTGTGGTAAATCCTAAAAGGTATTATCTGGCTGGCTTAGGTTGAGCCACAGTCATTCCAAAACAATAAACTTCAATAACACTTTATTTTGGATTTTTTGTGCATGTTAGAGATTTCATGCAAGTGCTGCAGAAATGTCACAGCAGTGACTGTATGATAACATTATTAAATCTCATTACACCCTTGCAGAAGCTCTGTCTGCACTGATGAAGATTCAACTCGTCTTGCGTTGCTGAATGTTTGAAGTGGCTCCAACAGCAGGCCATTGGGCCTATGTTTTGAATAATTGAAACAATAATGATCTGACCATTTGGTGGCACTCGTAGTCCTACATAGTATTAGGATTTGCATTTCACCCCTCTTATCTCCAGTACACTCACTCTGTATAGAGAGGATCATCGTATCTGACAGGAATACTTCATAGCTGCAGGACTTTGGGTTAAACAAAACAAAACAAGCGCTCCATGTCTTCGTGTTCACACACATATAAAAGCTGTTTTTAAATCAGCCAATATAGGTGGCAAATAGGAACAATGTGGCGGCGCTGTTGACATACGGAAACAAATGGGGTATTAAATGAGACCGCGGACTCCAAATAGCCTCTAGCTGATTAAACTCCATAAGGGAATGGGAAAGCAGTCCCAAGTCAGTCTCCATCTGACATGTAGGATGTAATTTAGAGGTCAGTGTGGTTTTGGATTACAGGGAGTCATGCTTCTCTGCAGCACTAAACTGATGGACAAATATCCCAGCTGTGGTGCAGCCACACACACTGAGGCACATTGTTACAGTTCAGCACACAGCGTTAGGGTAATCGTCCATGCTTGTTTTTCACACTCGTCTGCGTTTTAAGTTCAAGGAAATAGTTTCAAAATTGAATTGTGTCTTTTCTGTTGTCGTTGAGGAACAGTCCAGTATTTTAGGATTCGGGCTTCGTGACGACGGCCTCCCATCCCAGCCTTCATTCTTTGAGTTGACTGAAGCTTCAGATCTCAGCCTTGTCCTGAGCAACAGCTGTTGCCGCCTCACAATACCACAAAGGCCTCAGTGTGGCATTGACAGAGCCACCTGCCCTCCCTCTTTGTCCTCACTAATACTGTACTTAGCTCTCCTCCTCCTCCTCCTCTTCGTCCTCTCCTTTATTATCCTGCTCCATCTCTCCTGCGCTGCTGCGTTAGCACCAAAACTGTTGACTGACCTATTTTGGTATTCCACTCCTCTCCACTCTGTTGACAATTTGCAGCAGCAGAATAGGTGACAGATAAAACAGCAGTTTTGCAAAACAAACAAAAAAAAAATATTATTTTACATTTTAATCTCGGCCTCTAGCAATTAACACCAGCCGTCCTGTGTGGACTTTCAATTTCCCATCTTTGCACATGCAGCACTGCACTCTGAGCAGCCTCTGATTGGCCGGCGCCGTGTCTCTTACCTTAAATAGAACTTTGTGCCACTCTTCCAACACTGGGTGATAGTTTTACCACAGTCCAAATTCAAATTCTGATGTACCAGTGAGGTTACACCATGGATGACTTCATTGGCTTCTTTTTGTTTTTTATTTTTGTCTGCAGGAATATAAATGTTCTCCTCGTGCAGAGAAAATAAGTCACTGCGAGCGCGGTGAAGAGAGGCACGGCGAGGAGCACCTCAGCAGTGACTCTGAGGGTAGGTGTTCACCGGACGCCACGTTAGCACTGGAATATTTCAACTACTAACACTGTGTTTTAATTGAAACGTGTCAAAGTAGGACAGCAGAGTTTCAAGATGTCTTCCCCTCTTAGTAATGAATGGAAGTAGAGTGCTACACACTGACTTTGCATAAACTTGATCAGCATTTTTTTCCCCCATCCATAATAAACAATCATGTGAATTGACCCACAGCTGAAATCAGAAGTACAGTGGTTTGAAAAGTAAACACACTTGATAAGTAACTAATGGGGCGGGGGGAGACATTTCAAGCCTTACCTTCCTGTGTCTTGCTGTAGGGGCCCTGCCCGTCTCTGTTCCTGGCAGCTACTCTGAGACCCGCCCCACTTCTTCTACCGGCCACATAAAGAGACCCATGAACGCCTTCATGGTGTGGGCCAAGGACGAGCGCAGGAGGATCCTCCAGGCTTTCCCAGACATGCACAACTCCTCCATCAGCAAGATCCTAGGTGGGTCCTCCTGGTGGCAGTGGGTTTCTGCATCCGACTCTGCTCTGTTGGTGTAAACAATATCCAGAAAGTCAGGTTAATAAAATCTGTTTTGACTGTAGCTTTTTGCAAAGATGATGTCAACATCCAGCAAGTCGGGTAATATAAAATAAAACCTGGTGCCTATAGCAGTAATAAAGTAATAAAGCCTCATCAAGGCACCACACAGTTCTAGCTAGCTCAGCTCTTGTCTATTAGTTGATGGTCTCATCTGTTGATAAAGCTGCAGTTTGACCAAAACTGGACATTTTCAAACGTCCTTGATGCTAAAGTCCGTTTGTCTCCAGGCTCCCGGTGGAAGTCCATGTCCAACCAGGAGAAGCAGCCGTACTATGAGGAGCAGGCCAGGCTGAGCAGGCAGCACCTGGAGCGTTACCCCGACTACAAGTACAAGCCCCGACCCAAACGGACCTGCATTGTGGAGGGCCGAAGGCTGAGGGTGGGCGAGTACAAAGCCATGATGAAGAACCGCAGGCAGGAGCAGAGGGCCACCTACACACACAGGTAGAGAACCAACCGACACGCTTCACACTCGCTTTGAGAGAGAGCCCCTCTTTACTGACAGTAACCCACGGTAACCCTCCACAAACTGTACGGCCTTCAGCTTTTCCAGTCGTCTCTGGACTATTGAAGTGTTTGGAGCCTGTCCTCCATGATGAATGCAGCTCTTACAGTTCTTCAGTTGAAGCTTTATGTTATTCATGCTCTTTTTGCCACAGCGTACAACAAGCAGAAAGTTTCATAAAACAAATATTACAGATTTAATAACTCTGCCGGAGCTGGCATGGATGAAATAATTCAAACATGTATGATCTCAAACATTTGTTGTTGTTTTTTTCTCATTTAGTCTTGTTAAAACTTCTGCGTATTTTAATGGTGGAATTTGACTAGGCCGTTTTAACACATGAAAATGCTTTGATCTAAACTGGCTAACTTTTTAATCGAGTTTTACAAAATAATATTTAGAGTTGGAAATCCTATGTGACCCTTAGGAACTGTTATGAGTGCTTACTGTGTGTGTTTGTTTTTAATTTTCAAAAACAATTTTTTTTAATCACTAGGACAAAAAAGACATTAAACATTTAAAACAAGGGAATCAAAATAGTGAAGTGTCTTCATGCAGCAGGCAGAGGGAGCCTCTGTTTCAGCCTCTAACTCAGTTAACATCCCAACAGCATGAAGCTGCCACCACTAGGCCCATTGCAATAAACAACAAATCAATTTAATAAAGTTAAACGAGCTCCATCATTTCTAATTTTATGACTTATCATTTTTCTCTTTCTAACTAAAACTGGATGATAAAATTCTTCCATCTGGTTCTTTGGTCTCAACTAGAACTTTTATCGAAGAACAATTTTGTTTTAGAGACTTTATAATTGATTAATTTATTTTTATTTTGAATATTTAAAATGTCTTCCAGTTCCAGTTTTCAATGTTCGTTAGAATTTAAAGTTTGTTGGTCTTTGACAATGTGTTGCTGCATTGTTATTATGCCATTACTATTAGATTATTTGAAAATGGTCTCAAAACAATATTATCGTTTATCGCAATAACTTCTGGGACGATTTATCGTCCAGCAAACAGAGATGATGCGTTCAGGGTGACATAAAGTTGTAGTTTTCCCCAGTTGAAAGATTTTACATGTAAATTCAAGTTTGGTTTCTTTCAGCAGAGCTTTTCCCTCCAGCTGTTTCATTCTGGTTTAGCACACAGATTAGTACTTTTAATAGTGAATAAAATGGATAAGACTCATTGTTTATGTATTGTGTTGCGTCATGTCTGATGCCACGCCCTGACGGTGACTCATCCTGTCTTCCAGCCAATCAGAGCCGCAGCAGATCCAGTACTCCCAGAGCGACCAGTACCCGGCCGGCGGCTCCATCTCCGTCCCAGGCTTACCGTTTCACCCGGCGCTGCTGGAGCACTACCTGCCGCAGGCCCCACCCCCCGCCCGCAGGTCCGAGGACCGGGCCACGCCCACCCCACTGCCCAGGGACAGGGAGCGGGAGAGAGAGAGAGAGAGAGAGCGACTGCCCTACAGCGAAGGAGAAGAAAGCGACGTGGGAGAGAGGAGTGAGGGGGAACTGGTGCTGCTCACAGACTGATCAGGTCGGGCCCGGTGGGCTTCTCGGGGCCCGGTGGGCCCCTGGGGGCCTGGTGGGCTGGCAGAGCGAGGAGACGGAGAGGAAGACGATAGAACTTCAGCTTCAGATGTCGCTCCTAGTTTCGAGGCAATCAGAATCCAAATCCTGGACGACTGAGACGCCACACATGCGCACACACACGCACGCACACACACACACACACACACACACACACACGTTCTCCTCTTGTACATTAATACAAACTCCTCAGTTCCCTCACACAAGTCCTTATCAGTTCCCTTCCCAGATGAGTCATCACCTGCTTTGTGTTTTTTTTCTTTTCTTTTTTTTTAACTATTGTTAGAATGTAGAAAGTTATCATTTAATCCCTTCTGCTTCTTGTTTTTCTTCCATGTTGCCTTTTATCAAACAATACGCCTCCCAGGGATTAGAATCACTGCAGGAAGCTCCAAAGGAACTGTTCAACTTAGATTAGCTGCTTTTCACCTGTCAGGCAGCCCAGGAGGCTGGACTGGGTCCGCACCGCCCCCTGGTGGTGGAAGCTAGTCGTTACAAAAGGCAGACATAAAGGTAGCACTGGATCGTTCACATCCAACCCGAAACCTCTGACCAAAGAAAAGCTTGATGACAGCAGGGTGCTTCACATCATCATGTATGTTTTATAGACAGGGCTCCTTTGCTCATTTGTGTTTTTTTTGTTGATGCTGTTGTTGGCACATCTGGAAAAGCCTTCAAATAATCTATTAACCTGTCATCCCAAAACTCCCAACATTTAATTTGCGTACGTTTGTCTGTTGGTGTCCGCTCCCCTGATGATTCCTGTCAAACAGAACTAAAGAATTTTCTAACCCAGATTGTAAAGTCTACCTGCAGACTGAAGGGAAAAATCTGGTGGACATATTAAAGGTTGGATTTTTATTTTGTTTTTCTTTTTACCTGAAATTCTTTATATTTGCAAAAATAATTTTATCATCTGACTCATCAGTTTGGCATTGATTTGTCCTTTTAACAGATTTTCTTTAGGAGGACACTTTATTTATGTTCTAGCACCTCCGAGTATTCATGAAACAATCATAATTTTTAAAAAAAGCCATTTTATTATTCATCGGCTCTTTGCCATCGTATAAAATGTATAAAATCAATTAAAAGATACAATAATAAAATCACTTGAACAGGAAGTGCAGAAGGTATCTGATATAAAAGCAGTTTTTTGTTTTTTTTCCCCCACCAGGGGGCTTCTTGCAGGTTCTAGTGTCCCTTATTTTTTTACAGTAGGCTGACAGGAATGGGGTAAGGAGAGGGGGGAAGACATGCTGTAAATGTCGACGGGTCCGGGAGTCGAACCCGCGACGGCCGCGTCGAGGACTCAAGGCCTCCAAATGTGGGTCGCGCTAACCCCTACGCCACCACGGCACGCCCATAAAAGCAGTTTTAAAGAAATTATGATTATAAATGAGGGAGTGAATCCATCATGACCCGATAATAACCCCAGTCACATCCTCCTCCTCCTCCTCTTCCTCCTCTGTTCTCCTAAAGTGAACTGTGTTTGCGGCTTGGAGGGTTGACCCCCGGCCTGTTGCATATATTTGTTTTTTGTTTTGCTTTTCAAGTGTTTCTTGATTGTTGTGTTTAATCTGTGCATTTAAATACATGTTGTTTTTTTTAGTTTTGTTTTTTTCTTGGTGAAACGATGCTGAAGTTCCCTCATTCATCATCGTTTATATTCTCGTTCAGATCGTCCAGCAGCAAGAGAAACCATCCCATGAATTGAACTGCCTGTCTGAAATCACTCGGTCCAGGATGAACTGTAATGTGGAACTGCAGAGGTGTAATATTCATGATTTGCTTTGTGATAGAAAATATTAGTTGCGACGACAGTGGAGCACTAAAAAAAATTGGTTTCCTTGGAGAGCCAGATATTAAAAAATGAGCGATTAGGAACTCAACCTCTCTGTTGCGTTTCAAAGGGAGCCGAACGTAAATAAACCTGCATCCATCTGACATCGGACACAAATTGTAATACGATAGCACTTTCCACTTCTTTAGACACTGGTCATGATGAGTAAACTGGCACCATAGTTAGTCCTCCTCCCTTATCTTGCTGTGTGACATTAAGTTTTGTTTTTACAAACAGGTAATGGTCAGTTATCAGTGTGATGGTGTACAAGGATTTTTAAAAAACTTTTAGCTTCAGAATTGCATTAGTTTCACGTCCTCTGATCTTTTAATGGGAAAACACTGGAGTTTTGTTCATAAATCGTTAGCTAGCTGCAGTAAGACTGCTGCCAACAAGAGAACCCGTTTAGAAAAGACACAACGAAGTTGCTGACAATAAGGGACAACAAACCATTACTCTTCCTTTTTTTTATTAAGGCAAACCATAACCAGCTACGACCGGTGTGTTTGTTTAAACAGCTAGCTAACCCAACAGAAAGCCTAGCTACACAAGCTAATATCAGCAGTATCAAACAAAACCTCAAGAAGTTTGTTAAATTATGTTCCTTCCTTGAGATTTATCATTTCTGATTACCAGTAATATGATCACGAGCTACAGTTGGACCCTGAATTATTCATACGTATTTCAGATTTCAGTGTAAAGTAATGGATGTTTCTTCTTACTGAAAGCAGTGCTAATGTTTTAGCATTTTCCACATTCACTCTGGGTTTAATGGGCCTTTTGGCATCACCTGATCTTTAGCTCCCTCCACAAAGTTGTGGGGCTTTTTGACTTTGTTCTAACTTTGACAGCATTAAACTTTAGCATAGGTCAAGTTGACAAACCGTAGGTTCCTGAAATGATTCTTACCTTTTATTAAACTGAAATTATTGACTCAGTTTTCACAATTCTGGTTCCAGCAAAGACATGTACGTTTGAGAAGAAGTTTTAAGAAGTTTATTTATTAGACTTTTTTATTTTATTTTTTTAAAGGTTAGGTGAAGAAAACTAGCTTATTGAGTTTCACTGGTTGCATTAAAATCAACTCAGAAGAAAACCTGGTACTTAATGTTTTATTTTGTAAAAAAAAAAAAAAAAAGTTCTTATGAATTTAAAGATACAACTTCATAACTGTGGTGTCTTTGTACTCATCACATCCTGGCCCCGTGGTATTTAGATTATTTCAATAAAGAAGTTGTTTGCTGTTAATCCACCATTAGCCAGTGGTCGGTTAAACAAGAACGTCTCTCAGGCCTAAACTGGACATGAAGGTTCATCAGAAACATGCTGGTTCTTTTGTGTACAGAGATCAGAAATGAGTTATTTTATTACATACTAGAACCACCTGTCATTACCCTGCTGATGTAAATATAGAAAAACTTTATTTTGTTTATAAGAGCTTGTGTAATTTAAAGGTGTACATTTCCACATGTTTTCAGAGTTTTTGAAAGACAATAAACTGGTTGTTTTAATCATGTTTGATGTTTTTAATAAGTTAAACTTCTTGCCAATTGCCTGGTTCTCCCAAACGCTCTGCAAAACTGAATGGTTGCCATGGAGATTAAAGTATTTGTCAGACATGGATGCAAGAATCAAGGCAACACTCCAGATATGTTTTAGATGCGGAAATATTATGGCATGATGTAAAGCTCAATTTTACATGATGCTGTAACAATTTTAACGTTAAAATCGATGTAGTTTAAATTAAAATCCTGACCCTCGGAACAGTTTTGCAGGGAACAGTTTGATCTTCCAGACGGACGAACAGAAACCTTCTGGTTTATCTGGAACTGTCCAGTTAATTCTGCCTTGTTTGATCTTTGTAGAATCTAGGGATCTGCAATAGATCCTCGTGCATCCTCGTGTCGGCCATGTTTGTCTTTTTTTTTTAACGACCGATATTGGTCCAATACCTGATGTTCATTTTCATCTTGTTGCCATTTGTTTCAGGATGCAGAGGGGAAGAGGATTTGGCAACGAAAGGAAAGCGAAATACATAAAATCAATAAATATTGCTTATCGGCCATAACAGAGCTATTAAGACATAGATTTTCATATCAGTGCATCCTTGACGTCAGTGAAATAACGATCGGTTTGGATCAGTTCAGTGGTGGTTTTCTGTTTCCACCCGAGTGTTACAGCAACGGGCAGGACGTCCCTCCGACCCTTCACCTGGTCCTCATGGGCAGAAAGGAAGGAGGCCCATGGACTACAGGCAGTCCACACACACACACACACACACACACACACACAGTGAGGCGTAACACACAGGAGAATCCTTTTAAAATCAATTTAGTCTTTAATTGAAATATTTACCGACAGTCGTTAAATAATTCTTTCCACTCCTACAGGCTGTGAACGATCACTGTACAGCAAACTTTTCACAGGATTTATTACAGTATTTACATCCTCCATTCTCCACACACTTACAAATTCCCGTCTGCAAGACAAACTCTGGCTCCTTTCACACACAACCCCGCGCTTCTGGTCAATGCTTTACAAAAAGGAAACAAAAAATAAACTTAATGTCTTTTAAAATACATTAGTACATTCACTCGGAAGTAATCCAACCTTGAATAAACTGCAGTTCAAAGCTGGACTGTCACTGGTTTCATTAAAGAACACGATAAAAAGGTGGGAAATGTAATGCTAGCTTCACTCAATAAATAAACTGCTTTCACAGATTTGTGGAAAATTAATGTGCAGGAATGTTTTAATGCTAATTCTGCTCTGCTAAGCACAAAGCAACCAGTTCATCTGGAAATACTGATGAGAAAAGAGAAACCTCAGTGGTCCAAACATAGAGCCTTGGCTCTGAGCAGAATCAGTCTGCAGCGTTTTCTCTGAGTAAGCCTGTCAGCAGATGAGGTCGGCTTGAGGTCAGAGGTCAATTCGGAGCGTTTCTACAGTGCAAATGCGCCTTCTCTCCAGGCCGAGCTGTGATTGTGCATCGAAGTGCTTACTTCACTAATTTAGTCTGAAAATCTACGTGAGTTGCTCTGTGGCCTGGTGATCACAGCAGCTTCTCTGCTCCCAAACATGTGCCACATTTCAGCGGTCGTCACGGCGACATAAAAACGATCCTCTGTCAGAACCGACAGGGTTTTGGCTCCTCCACTTTCTCCCTGAGGTCCCTGCAGCTCAAAGTGCATCAGCATCAGAGAGTCTGCTCAATTATTAAACCCTGATGCTACACGACACCAGCAATGCAGGACAAAGGTCGCGCTCACCGGCTCCCCCTGTGGGGGCTGTACTGAACTACAGACAGACGTCATACAGTCACGTTGGAGTGTGAAGAAGTGGCTCAAAATGAGGCGAGACAGAATGGAGGAGATAAAGGCTGAGCTGCACCGCTCAGGCTTTTATGATTCTGTTTGCGCTCCGAAATGGAATCTTCTGGTAGTTTTAGGTAAGAGAAAGTAAATTAGGACAAGATAATCCTCATTTAGGCACCTAGTTTTTTTTAGATAAACTAGTATGGAGCGTTTTGAGGATGACAGTTATATAGAGACACAGCAATCCTACAGCCAGACAGTTTTACTGAAGATCCTTCCCATCTTCAGGCTCTGACATTACTTTGACTTTTTTTTTTTTTACCAATTTTTATAGGGATGCACTGAGGAATTGGCTCAGATTTCCTACATTTTTAGTAATGGGCATCTGCAAAGGTCTGGACATCAGCCTGTCACACTTTGCTCTGAATGACCTGGTGACCTGAGTGACGGACCGGCCCACCGGGTCACGGCTGGACATGTATGGTTGTATCTGAAGCTGGATTTTAATGGTTGGCAACCTTTGATGCTCCAATTAGCAACTTTGCAGATCAAGAAAAATAAATAAATACATAAAAATTGACGTCAGCCGAAATCGGCTTGAAAGAGAAAGAAAAAAAGAAATCGCTGACTGGTCAAAAAGTGCAATCTGTGCCCCGACATGTTTCTATAGACATTGTTAAGTTGCATTTCTAAAAACAGGTCATCCATGTGGACCCGGTGGGCCAGATGGACGTTTAACAACACTCAGCCACTGTTGGCAACTTTTGGAGCTACATTCAGCAACTTTTCAGAGAAAAGAAAGTGACATAGGCCAAAACTGGAATGTCAGGCTTAAGAAAAAAAAAGGAAAAATATTGGTGAAAAACTGCAATCGGTGCACCCCCAAATATTATACAGTTATTATTAACTTGCATTTCTAAAATCGGGTTCAAAGATTCGTTTTGTCCAAACTAACAAAGTGACCTTGAACGACTCAGTATCCATCGTGTTACAGTACAATCCAATATGGCTCCAGATGTAGGAAGCAGGTGGGAGTGTGAGGCTGAAGGAAGCAGAGGGCTGAAACATGAGGAGAGAGAGAGCAGACACAGAGGGGTTGGGGGTCAAAGGTCAGGATTTTCCAACATGTCTGGAAAGCTGAAATGGAAAGTTAACAGAGCGAGTCGCTGTAGCCATAAAAGCCAAGAAGCCGGAAAACCGGACAGATGTTCTGCTCCGCCCCGAAAACAGAACATCAAGAGACAGAGAACAACTGAGAATAAACAGACAAACTTAACGTCCAGCTCCTCTTCCTCACTGTGTGATTCAGACAAACAGATTGGCTCAGCAGCAGCCAATGGAGTCACAGTATCCCAGCAGACATGAGCTGCTGGCACCAAACCTGAGGAGGAATGATCCGGACAGGGGGAACGCTGCGAGCCTCAGTGTGACTCAGAGGTCATCACCTCTGACCCCAACATAAAAATATCAATCAATCACATGGAGCTTCAGTCATTCTGCCGTCAGACCGGTGAAGAATGCTGAGGTAAGTTTGCAGGAGAGTAATTGCGCTTGATTAAGACGAAGGCTGACTGGCGGTGTGAGAGGCTCCGCCCACTAGCAGCAGGTTGACAGAACCGACCCAACCCTCGGCCTCTTCCTCCTCCTCTCACTCTGGGATCTGCAGCGCCATCACTGTGGGTTTGATGTGGAAGTACTGGTTGAAACGAAGAACGGCGTACCTGCCAAAGACAACAGGAAGTGACGGACAATAAATCAATAAACAGTCCTAGAAATGATTGCAATAAATAATAATATAGTTATTTTGAGATAATTTTTTACTGGTCTAATAATAAAAGCATAATAATTCAATCACAGCCACTAGGGGGAGACAAAAAAAACCCCTTTAATTTCTAAAGAATATTTATCAGTGGAACCAGAAAAAAAAGTAAATATCCAAAATAAAACAGAAATATTTACAACGGATTAGGAAGTCTCTAACTTCAACTATATTTTAAAAAACAACATTCGGCTTAGACAGGAAAAACAGGCAAAAGTGGCAGGTATCAAATGTTTGTAGCATTTCTCAAAATGGCGGCTTTTCAACAATATTAAAGTCTCTAATGACTGCTGTCCAAATGGAAATGATCACGCTTATTTTATCATGTGAGATATCTCTGACACACAGGAACAAGAACAAGAACGGGAACATACCCGAGGAAGTCAAAGTCGATGGAGGAATATTTGGCTTGGATGAGAGCCCAGAATCCCCAGAAGAAGTGGGAAGCCTTCAGGGAGAAACGTTAGACATCAGCTGTGGTTCCACAGCCGGGTTGTTTGATCTGAACATGAACCAGGCCGTTTCTCCTCACCAGAGCAAACTTGTTGACCTGAACGTAGAGCGTCTCCAGCTCCCGCTGGCTGACCTGGTCGGTGTTCTTGGTGAACAGCTTGTAGGCCTGCAGGTATTCCTTCAGCCAGTCCATTTGCATCTGAAGACTCGGGTAGAGGCCGTAGTCCAGCTCAGCCATGCCTGATCACCACAGAAGCAGGATATACCAGAGATTTAACCCAAATAAAATCACCTCCTGCACTCAAACCGTAAAGTTGATCACAGACCTGCAAATTCGTTGAAGTGGTTGCCGATGTCGAAGGCCTGGTAGTTGTAACTGGAGTATTCGTAGTCTATAAAGCGAACGTGACCTAAAACACAACCAGTCATTACTTTATGGTCTTCAGTTATGTGCTTGGAACAATTATGTCAATTGTTCCAAGACATAATCCCTCAGATGCTTTGAGAACCTGCAGAGAGGTCACACTCAACACAAAGTACGGCTCTATGCTGATGATATTCGTTTTTCATTGAAACTCAGCCGTTTTCCTGTTAGAGCTAGCCTGGATGCTGACTTTCTGTGCAATTCTGCTCTAAAAAAGTTTCATCTTCCATCTCAGACTGGGCTTTCTCCATTTGACTCAGATTCTCAGCCCAGCAGAGGCCACCTACCCTCCTTGCTGTTGTGGATAATGTTCTTGCAGAGCAGGTCGTTGTGGCAGAGCACCACAGGGGAGCCCAGCGTGGACAGATGTTCCTTCATCCACACCATCTCCTGCTCCAGCACCGCCTTGCTGGGAACCTCCTGCTGGATTCTAGGGAGGGAGAGAGAGGAAATAGGGAAAAGATCGCTTTTTTTCCCACCCCTTCTGGCTGTTAGGTTGCTGTGGCGACAACCACGAGTGTCAGAAAACCCAACGCCAAGGTAAACAGGAAGTGGCAGGCACAGTTACGCTTGCTGTTATTAACCAAAATAAAGCGCGACTTCTTGTTTTGAAATCCGTGAGCTGAAAACATGTGGTGAAAAATAACAGAGCAAAGCTCACAGCACCAGGCGGTGGTGGGAGGAGAACTGCTGCTGCTTCTCACATCTTATAATTCACTGGTTTTTATTCATGTTTGTCTTTTTCGTTTCTCTGCATGTTGCCCACAGCAACTTAAAGGGCCACATTTTTTTAGCTGTACATCATGTTAGAATATATTACATATTCCCTCATCAAAAACATAACTAGAGTGTTGATTTCATGCGGGTTTGAGAAATCCTTGAATCTCCATGGAAACCATCCAGCTATGCAAAACGCCTGCCTGACCCAATGCCTTCACGATGCAGCTCCTCCTCCAAACTGAAATTTCAGAGTGTACGAGCGTCTGACTCACACAGCAGCCCTCCCCCACTCAGCTCCTTCAGACTAGCCAGCAGCAATTAGCAAACAGCTGGTGGAACTGCGCATCAGCTGAGCTCATTATAGAAGCTACTTCTCGGTGAAACACTGGTAAAAATGCTGTTGAAGCGTCAACAGAGGAGCCATGTTTGGATGAGTTCCTGAAGGCGGAGCTTCACAAAGAGCAAGAGGTTTTAAAGAGACGGAGGCCCAATTTCAAGAACTTAAATTACAAAGTCAAATTTCTTTTAAATCATATTTGATATATATAGCATCTTTTTTAACAATTGAATGTAACATATTTACTTGATTGTGTTATAAAATGGCACTATGTTCCTGGAAAACACATAATACTGCTCCTTTAACTTTCATCCAGTTG
Source organism: Alfaro cultratus (assembly GCA_903066825.1). Lineage (NCBI taxonomy): Eukaryota > Metazoa > Chordata > Actinopteri > Cyprinodontiformes > Poeciliidae > Alfaro > Alfaro cultratus. The sequence continues at coordinate 10,378 of CAEFZX010023499.1, read as the reverse complement.
TTGTGATCTGGCTCCAGATCGCCTCTTTTCAACCAACCTGTATGAGCTGCAGGCTGTTTCTGGCCCACAGGTTTAAGCCTCTGTGAGAGTCTCAGCTGACCAGGTCCAGGATGCTGAGCAGAGACCCCTACGATGAGTCTAATGGGCTTATGGAGCCTAATCCCGGCCGGGTCAGTCTGACGGGACGAGGCGAGGCCGGATTTCACACCCTCTGCTTCTCCTCACTGACTGGATTTCAGCTCATCCCACATTTTAAGGTGGATCTACAGTAATCTTACCACCGGATAGTGAGAAAAGCGTCTGTGGGAAACTCAGTGGGAAGAAAGGAGGAAGTAAAGTGAGCTGCTCCGTGCATGGAGCTCAGCAAACATCTGCCTCCGTGAGACTGATGCAGTCAGCAGTTACATAAGACACAGTTTGGCTTTATACCAACAGACCTCTGTGTGCCACATTCGTTCAGCTAATTGGTGGAGAGTCCAGGCTGAAGTAATCACGCCCCTCAGACTCTACTGAAATCTACCTGTGTGTAACTTAGGCTACACTCACACGGAAGGCAAATTAATCAGAAAAGATTTTTTGTCTATACACGACTTTTTCAAGACAGTCTGAACTGTCCGATTTTGATCTTTTATTGCAAGGGTGAGTAAGCAGGTCAGTTATGCTAGCTTGACTTTGACAATCTTAACATGTAGATGTGCTGCAGAATTCTGTTTGTTTCACTTAAAAAATAAGGTGTTTAAGATACCAACTATGACAGATCATCAGTAGAGCAGGTGTTTACATTAACTCACCAACTGTGTTCAGATGATCGAATATTAATAATCGCAAAATAAATATCAAGCCTAAAAAAATAACGCAATGGACTGAAAGTTCTGTTCTTTGTGTGGGAAATATTGGTGTTTTTTTTTTTTTTGTTGAATCTTAAGACACTGAAACTAATCTCTGCTCTATCAGCTAGTGGAGCTGTTGTCAGCAGTTGCTATGGCAACGGATCTGTGCATAGTGTTGAGACGACAGAGAGAAAAAAAAGAATACAAGTGCTTTTGAGTTGTTCTGCACTAAATTAATGACGCCTACACCTCCAGGTTTCATTTTGTTTCTCTACTGCAGCAGTGCTGCTATGGGTGGAATATAAAAGATTCATCTTTTTGCCCTCTGGCATTGTGCACATGCGAGAAATTTAGCACGTAAAAGATGGCTGAAATTTATAATTATAAAATTATGATGGCGCTTGGGTCATTGAAGAACATTACAAACCCACCACTCCTCGTCCGGCTACTGTTGAAAGGAATAAGAAAAATAATTCCCACAACAACAAATAGTTTAGAGGGGAAGAAGCTGAAAACCATGCATCAGTTTCCTTTCTATTAATAGTCAAGCAGGACTCTGTGTGGGTCTGTTTCAGCAGAACACACCGATCGTTACGGTCGTAATGTGAAAGTGTGGAAAAGTTCAAAGGAGGTGAATGAATACTTTTAAAAGGCTCAGAATCAATAGAGTGACTAATCTGTGAACCAGCTGCTGATGACTGCTTGCCAACATGGATGAATAGATGACTTATAATCAAGCATTTAGATAAGCTATCAGTGAACTTACGTAAATGTTATTCAACTTGTTCGAGGTAAGAGTAGAAACTGAACTGAAATTCAGGATGAATGATGAGGTGATGCAATGTTGTGACACAGACTCAGTGTGGATCCAGATTGCAAAAAGCTTATTTTTTCCCCTCCTGATTGAGTTCATGATCATGTTAACTGACATGCTAAATATTCACTAAGTAACTCTGGGATAACTTGTTGGCCGACTTCAACTTTCACTGCCAACATTTTAATTCCTGATATAAAAGTTTGTGTTTGGCTAAAACCATAGAAGAAATGAACAGTTACAGGGAAGAGTTGGAGATACTATTGTTGTGTTTCTTGGGTTCAATATTTTAGATATATTTACACTTGATTTTAACATCTCTGGCAGAAACTGTAAATGGCTCTGCTGGAACCTCAACCTACTACCAGATAATTCTCCTCTATGGACCACATATTCTGGTTAATTTTAAATTCAACGAGGATTTCTGTCTTTTTGTTTGCAAAAAACATTTAGACTCAGCCATCCATGTTGAGTTTGATGCAAATTACACAGATAAGAAAATAAAGGGGACTTATATATATATATATATATATAAACTCAACATTTGTATCAGAACCAGTGATTTTTATGCTTCTGTTAATATGGCTACATCAAAGCCCAGTAACCTGCCTCTCTCTCTCTTTCTCTCCACTAAGTGCTCAGGTGACAAGAGCGTGGCAGGAAACCACAGCTGCTCCCACTTATTTTCCAGGCAAACCAGGCAGCTCTTCAGGCAACATTTGCATGGTCATCACGCTGTAAGTTGAACAAAGTGGAAAGAGAGAGCTTACCTGATGTTGGAGGCCTGATCGGTGAACTCTGTTGCCACCAGGGAGAAGTACTGCCTCATCTTGATCCACAGGTTGGGCTTGGGGATGCAGCCGTTGTGCGCATGGATGGCGTGGATCCGAGCCATCTCCCTGGCTATCAGCCTGAGAGCAGAACAGAACCAATGAGTCGGCTAGAAATGAGTTCAGACCCAGAAAATAACTGGTTTGTGATGCGGTCCTAACCGGATCAGGGTGGGGTCCCGGACGTCCTGCGGCCCCAGAGCGTCCCCCTGCATGAACTCGTAACAGATTCCGTTCTGGAAGGTGCAGTAGAGGCGTGGGGCACAGCCGTTAGCGTGCAGCACCTGGAGTGTGGCGGATCAGAGAACGGTTTAGGCAGGAGAACCAAACCCCACGGGCCTGGAGGTCAACCCATCAACACGCCTACGCTACCTGGAAGCTCTTCAGCTCGTTGTCTCTGTCCACAATCAGCTCCGTCTTGTTGCCGTACACTCGGACGAGGACCACATCGTCGGGGCTGTCGTCCACGTAGCAACCAACCAGCTTGTTGGTGGTCCCATCGGTGAAGGACTTGAAGAGAGAGACAGGAAGTTAGCGTTCTCGCTATGAGGCACGTTTCCTGAAACATTCCCACCTCCAACCTGCTACACCTCATGAAAACTGACTTGAGCCAGCTTCTTCCTTTTATTTACAAGAGAATACTGTCAGTACTAAAGGTGCACCGACTTCAGTCTTTATTCCGGTTGTTGGAATTCTGGTCTTGGTCGTTACCAACATTTTTTCATCTGTATGTGTCAACCGATCACCAATCAACCAAAATTAAGGAAGTTGAGGTCCGTTTATCGATTTTAGTGATTGATCGAATTTTCGGTTTTTGAAGAAGTTTTTAAGTTTGACAATCTTCTACTTAATTGGACTTTGAATTCAGGTCAAATCACAGAACAGATCGTTGAAATAAAAGCCAGTTCTTCTGTTATTTGTTATTTCCTTTTGAGAAAACAATGTCAGAGAAAATAAGAAAAAGAAAATTAGGTCTTGGTTTTACTTTTCAGCCATATTGCCCAGCTCCAATAGAGATGCTGGCATGTTTGATTCTAAATTGACTGACACAATGTCAAAACTCAATTATGTCAATTGACAACCTCATTTTGAGGAAGGTAAAAGGTGGAACTTGGAAGCGTATAATTGCTAAACCAAGAAACTGAGCTGCAGAGTCTGGAAGGAAAAGGGAAAATGTCTTGGACCAGAGTCACACACAATATGGAGGCTGAGGAACCAAACACTGAAACATCTTCAGTTATTTTTCTGAAGCTGGAGAAAAAGAACTAAAGCTGATCATTTCTGCCACAGTGAACCAGAGGACAATCACAAGTAAGACAGGTGAAACCTGGAAAAACACCTAACAAGTTCTCTGCAAAGGAGCTCAGACTGACGCCAGAGCTTTGGCTCTTTGGAGGTTTGGTGTTTTTGCAAAAGACGAAGACCAGGACGCGTTAGTGGAACCGGACCCTCGATCAGTAGAAGCCTTGGACAGAGGGAAGGTCAGCCCTGACAAGCCTCTACGAAATCACCCTAACATCTCACACATGGGCAAACATTACCTCGGAAACGTGTCACAGCAACCATGGCAGCTAGTGTGTTCTGTTCACCAAACAAGGGCAGAGAAACACCTGTGTAAATATGATGAGCTGCAACAGAATGCAGCGGAGGAACAGCAGGTCTACACACATTCTCCTTTATTTACTGAAGAAGTGAGAGATGTTTAGCTCATACACAAGGGAGGAGCAGCATGGTGTGTCAATAATGGATTTAGAATCTGGATCATACCCACAACAAACTGTCAACTGTCTACCACACTCCGGCATCCCAGGGTTTCCTCTGGCAAGGCAAAATAAAAGCCGCCACACCTTCAGAATAACGTTTTTGGGGGTTTTTTCTGCCCGTATGGCTGCTAAGCTGGCTACTGTGTGCAATGCTGCTTTCAGGAGTGAGAAAAAACCAGAGACCATAGTCCAAAGTAGACGGAGAGAAAAGGTAAAAGAAAGGAACCTAAGGAAGGTTAAGTTGAAAGCATTTTAGTTCAAGCCTGTGAAAATGACCATAATGTTAACGTAATTTGCATTTGAACAACAGTATCATAGTTGATTCAGGGATTTCCCCAGTGTATGATAGGCCTGGCGGCAGCCATGCCTTACTTGCCCCACCGCCAGGCTAAGCCTTTCTTGTTTGTTTTTAGGAAAATAATAATAAAAAAACATTTTTTAAATAATCGCTTTTTTTTTTTAAGCCGGATTGCAAGCTTTTCTGTTGCTTTGAGCGTTTCAATGGCGGAGCAGATTTATTCCTAAAATATATGTTTATACAAGATAGATTTATAGTTTATGCATTTAATGCCGGACCAATCTCTGCGCATTGCCTTGCGCGCTGCAGCAGCTGGATGTCTTTAGTTTACCTCAGAGCGGATCGCGCGCCTGCTTTCACTCAAACTGGACACAGGCTGACCTGTATGAATATTTACATCAACCCCCTGTGAGGAATTATGTTTCTTTCCAGAATTTTTGATCAAGGTAGGAGTTTAAACCCCACCGCGTTAGCTCTGGTTGTGCAGCTCTACATGAACCATTAGGAATAACTTGTAGTGGCTTTCAGAGGTGCTATGAGCGAATGGTGAGAATGATTTATATTTATGGACAAAGAATTTTGTTTGTTTTTCCATCTCAACACGCTGCCCAGCGCCCAGCTTTGTCTGCGCTGATGAAGTTTATGTCTATAGTCCTGGTTGGTCGGAGCGTTAGCGGTTAATGAACCAGCGCTAACCTCATCATGCAGGTTCAGCCCGGTGAGGAGATTTTGCGCTCGCCTTGCAGTCACGCATCACACTGATGTTAGATTATTTTATTAGTATTATTTTTCGCGTTACATGATGCATCAAATCATATCAAATGTTTTGTCCACTTAGTCAGACAGAGTTAATGTGCTTAGATCTGAGAAACTCGTCCCATAAACTGGACCAACCAAAACAGTTTCTGTGTCCCTTTGTTAAAAACTCAACAGACACAAAATGGAGCAGGATTGAATTAAATCTCCCGTTTGTTGAGCGTCTCTGCGCAGTGCAGCAGATTTAACTCACCATGCAGGACCGGCTGTATGAGGCCTGGAGCAGAATTTGACTTAGGGGCCCCTCTTGTTGCTAAAAAACATCAGCACCTCTAATAGCTTCTGTGTTAGATTTAATCTGGGAGAAGGGAGTAGTTTAATTGGCCAACATAAAAAGTAAGTTATAATCACAGTTTACACAGTTTACTAATTTGCATTTATATTTGTACTAATTTGTATTTGTATATATCTATATATATAGATATATATATATATATATATATATTTTTATATAAAAATATATATATATATATATATATATATATATATATATATATATCCCAGATTTTCTTTGTTGTCAAAATAGGAATCTGAAGGTCAGGCTTCTTGAAGATAATTAATCTGGGATCAGTCAGGAAACTGCAATCAGTGTACCCCTAAACTGAAGGTAACTTTTACTTGATTGTGTAACTACGTTACCTTGACAGTCCACTGTCATGGTTTTAAAAAGCCTTAGAGGAAACGCTGCACTGTCACCAGACAGTTTTCCAATAATGTGAGGTCTTTCTACAACTGGCTGAGATTCCATCTCCAATGTTTAAATAGATTTAATTTTCATAATAGGTGATGAAGAAAATGGCTTATTGAAGAAGTGGTTTTAGGAATGTTCAAGGAGTTTGTAGAAACCCAACTTCATTCTGTCAGTCAGGCTGTTCTGCAATACCAACAGCAAGCAGAGAGCCCTAGAAATGAAAAACTAAACGTCCGATTGACAATACCAACATACAGGCCGCCTGCGTCCGTCTCTGCCCAGACGCTCACTCACACATATCTGACATTCCAAACGCGACTCGCCACAAAGACGGGCGCACAAGCATCTCTGTTATTCACCAGCACACACACACACACACAGGTCCCAGTACAGCTCTTATCCCATCCACCCAGTACACAATGCAGCGTCTAACACCACCAATTAGTACCCTGATAAGCAAGGTGAACATCTAGTGAAGGAAATCCATGTGGCACGGTGTTTACATCCTCAGCAGCAGGTGTGTGTCTGGTCAGTGTGTGTGGTACCAGATTCAGGCAGGGATTAGCTACTATGATCCAAACATGCTAGCTGTGTTTGAAACGTGCAGTTGGAGACGAAGAGAAGTAAAAGCTGGACATGTATCACTTTAAATGTCCATTTTATTTTATTTAACTTTGGGATTAATGAAGCATTTTTGAATTTGAATTTGTCTTCTAACCAGAACTCAACCAGGATTTTCTGGTTCTATCATCTAACTGCAATAGAAATAAATTATTTTAAAAGTACAAAATGAATTTGGTCACAAATTTTTTACAAATTGGAACTCAAATTTCTTGCAGTAAAAAGTTAGGTAGGCATGGTTTAAATATGTTCTTTATTAGCCAGCAGGTCTCAGGTTAGATTTTGCAGCTGAACCACCTGAAATGTCTTCACCACTAAATATCCAGAGGCGCAGAAGAAGAAAGATGCTCCAGCTTCACCTCAGACAAAGAATGAGCTGTTCAAAAAAAAAAAAAAACTAACAAAAAACACACCAACTTGTGATCCTGATTTTAAAACAGATGGAAACTTGATGAAACTTCATAGTGCAAGACACTGAGTTACCAAAATGACTAGAAAAAACCCAGCAAGGTCAGTCTATTTCTTTCCTTTTTTTAAAACCTCACCATGATTGGAGTATCACCATATTTGGCGCAAAATACTCGTTTGACTTCGTGGAGGGTGAGTTTCCCCTGTTCCACTGCCAGACTCCAGTCTCCATCTGATCTCACCTCAACAGGGTTTTGTGTTGACCAGTCCTGCTGACAGACCACAATTACTGTCTGATGCACTTTTTTTTTTTTTTTTTTTTTTTTTAAATCAAGACTACAAATCAAGAGAAACTGAACAGAAAAAAATCACGTTTGTGCGTCCTCAGCTTGCAAATCCCACCTTTCGGAAGGACACAAACATTTAAGACATAGGGTCAAAGGTCAGTAGCTTTGACAAGAGCTGCAGATCACATAATACTTCTACATTATCTAATATTTTCGCTGAACTATGCCGTAACTGTGGCCTTGCTTGAGTTGATGAATGTTCTGACTGTACTGCTCCCAGCATTCAGTCACACAGGCGTACAAAGCCTCAACATTAAAACCTGGAGACATGATAAAGAACTAAAACTCAAAGTCAGCAGGCTGAATACAGTTGGTTTTCCTCTTTGAACAAATAATGGAGCCCTTTAAAGGATGGGTAGAAGTCCAAATGGGAAGATATGGCTACATTTTACTTTAGAGCAGTGAAGCAGTCTGGCCTGTTGCCGGTCAGAGATCCCTGACTGACACTAACAGATCTACATATATGCTTGTTTTAATGATGTCATGGCAGTAGCTGTTGATTGACTGACCTTTGATGACTTTCAACATTACTGTGCTTCCCCTACTCAAAAAGCTATATGTGATGCTTCTTGAAAAGTGTTCCTCAAAGATATTAGAACGGGTGAAACTGTGTGTTTGCCAGGCTTGTAGAGACAAGCTGAATACAAATGCAAGCCACACCTTTCAGATTTTTATTTGTCCAACAATCTTTAAATTGTACAATTGTTAAACTGAAAGGCGCATTATTGATCCCCATATGCTGTGGAGTTTGGATTCATGTGGTTTATTTTTATTTTATTTTATTTTTTTAGGCTGTAGTGGTATTTATTGTTCAATTAATAAGATATGAAATAGAGAGAAAAGTGAATGGGAAGACATGCGGGAGTCGAACCCACAACCACCGCGTTGAGGACTACAGCCTGGTGAACGCGCACCAACTGAGCCACACATCACTGTTAATAACAGAGCAGTCTAATCATTGAGCTCATTCATAAGAGCATTCTGAAATGACAATATCTTTTTTGCTAACATGACTATCAGAACACATTGGACATATAATCCACTATCATTAATAAATTAGTACAGCGTCTCGCCAGCAGTCAGCGCACTGTAAAAGAAATGCAACCTGCCCAATAGGTCATGTTTCCCCGGCCCTGCCCCTGCTTCAGCCCGGTGATGCTACGGAGCTGTCAATCTTAGCCTAGCTTAGCACAGACTAGCATAGCGGCTAATGTTACCTTGGTTCTGACGCTGTCAGGCTCCCACGCCGGTCTCAACTCTTTAATGAGCTTCATCGCCCCTTCCTTCACGCTGTGCTCGTCTACGAACACGGGGATTTTTCTGATAGCCGGCGACCCGACAGGCACATGTATCTGCGTTTCCATCCTGCGGCAGCTTCTCTGAAACCGTAACCTCCGAGTTCTTCACAGACGTCTCTCCAAAGCGAAGCATACAAGAGCTGCTTGGTTGTAACGTATCAGGGGAGGTGTTTTCAGACTTTGTTTTGACAAAATTCTCCCGGTTCAAGCTGGAGTTTTGAGGTTGGACTGAAGGGACAGAGAATGTATGGACAGACTGAAGGGGTGCGGATTCTCGTCGTCGCCGGTTTCCGAAGGAGCAATCAGCCAACAGTACCATTTCCTCCTGCTAGGCTCCGCCCACCAGGGGATCATCCGATTGTACCACACGCGGATTTGAGACGCACGAGAGTCAGAAAACGCCCATTATTCCCGAGTGCTACCGAGTTTAGCCGAACAAGATTCACCTCTAAACTTTAGTGGAGTCCTGAAGAATTCGTTAATGCTGAAGCAAAAACCAATCAGCTCACAGGCAGAGAACTCGAAGGTTTAAAGTGTAACTAACCCCAAATCAACTTTCATGTCTTAATTGTTTAAATAGGTTATTTAGGGTTCTATCTTTATGTTTTTCAATAAATCATGTAAATTTGTTTAGTTCTGCAATATTCTAAGTAAAACAGTGTCAGTCACCGGGTCTCCTTCAGTTGAATGGTGAAACACACAAAACTCCTTACATTTGTCACTATTTTTGAGGAGTTGAAGGGAAAAACCACAAACAAAAGAATAAATAGGCAAGAAACTGGATAAGTCAACAGTGGTTCTGTCGTCCTGACCACAGCCCCGCTCACCAAGCCTGTCCAAATAAATCAATTCGTCACATGATAAATTAAAACTAGCTCAATAATTTCCATTTACATTGATTGTTTTTCTCATGTCTCTTTCTACAAAAGACCACTATGAATGAAATTTAAGACCTGGATCTCCACAGAACTTCATCCAGCCAACCAAGTGCTGATAAGTTTCCACTTATTCATGATAGATGCAGTAAAGCTAACAAGCTAGCAAGGCGAGTTAGCGGTTAATTATCAGTAGACTCAATGAAGATATCTGAGTGTGACTCAAACTTTTGCCTGATAGAAAAGTCCCACTAGAAAAAAAATACATAGAATATAATCACGACAAAATTTAAGACCTATGGGAAGATCCGGCATCATGGCGAGTCCAGGGGCCCGCAACGGCTCAGGAAGCGGATCAATGGAGGAGGGTGAAGTCGGTGCAGGGGGCGTCAACGGAGGAGCACAGGCCTCGGTGGGCAGCGTGAAGGCCGCAGAGGGCCGGCAGAGGAATCAGGAGGGCCGGCAGAGGGCTCCAAGGAGTCACAAGGAGGAGGCGATGAAGAGCCACGGGGGGAGGCGACAAGGAGCCATGACCGTGGGGACAGCGGCGGCTGTAGGCGGGCTGGCAGCAGAGGAGTCCGCTGCAGCGGCGACTGGAGGTGTGATGGGCGCTGGAGACATGACTGGAGCTGAGGCTGGAGGTGGTGCTGGTCCCAGAGACGACAGAGAGGCTGGAGCTGGGGTGGTGGAGCAGAAGAATGGAACATCCGGTTGAGGAGGCAGAGGGTGGAACTAGTTGTTCCACCTCCTCTCTGTATTTGGATTCATCACTGTTCTCGATGCCTCC
>CAEFZX010023498.1:0-21812 GCA_903066825.1 Alfaro cultratus | reverse complement strand
TCTGCTAAAAGCCTCACTCTCTCTCACTTTCTCTGAGCCTTAATCACACATACACACCTCTCACTGTGCCTTTGTTCAAAACGCAGTTTCCTGTTAAGTTCCTACATATCTGTGCTTCCCTCTGAATTATTATAGCTATCTTTTAGTCTTCACTCAGCGATACCATCTATCCCAAATAATTCTGCTTTTAGCACAAGCTAAAAGCAAATATGATGTTCACTCACTGAGAAAACTGTTTTTTTTTTTTCAGTTTCTCACTGTCATGCCACATATCTAGTTCAACCAAGCTGAAAATCTGTTAATTCCTGTAAACAGTTTTGATTATTATTTTTTTTTATCAAGAAGAGACATCACTGGCACTCTGAAAATAAAACATACCTTGTTTAAAACTAAGGAAAACATGAGGTATTTTTCCTTAAAACTATGGACTGTGCATTTTAGGAAAATACCAGACATCTTTGTTAAATAAAACATGAGAACAGAACGTTATTGTAACTTTGAGCTTTGTAAAATACTTTTCAATGTGTCTAAATATATCTGTAACAGTTTATCAGTGGTAGTAAATGCTTATGGATTCCTTAGAAAGCTAATAACTTTTATTTTTTTAAAATAGTTATTTTGGAATAAGGCCAGTATGCATATGTTTATATTTTAGCCCAGGTCTACTCATACATTTTTGACAAATGATGAAAATGTATTTGAATTAATTTTTTTAACCAAAACCACAAGGCATGATTCAATGAATGACAGGCTAATTTATGGACAAGAAAAGAGGGAAAGCTCACTCTGCCTATGCAGCTTGGAGCCACCGGCCTCCTCATTAGGGCTGACTCTACCAACCTGCTGCCCATGCTTGGTAGGTAATGACAGGCAGCTCGGCTCAAGAGGCAAACAGCTATCCATCTTTCTTCCTAATGGTTTCTCTAAACTAACAATTTTCTTTTTCTGTTAGCCATTTCATCCCGCACCACTTTGCATACAAACAGTTCTTCAATCCCTTCCTTCTTCGTATTCAGAGTATCTCTTCCTTTACTTCTCTCACACGCTCTCTTTACTTTCAAAGTGGGACACTAAGATCCCAAACTTCAAATTGACAACTCACAAGCTTCCTCATTTCCACTCCTGTCAATCTACTGTTTTTAGTGTCAATTTTTCTTTCCTCTCGCCACCATCTTTCACTAGACTTAAAATCTCTCTTCTGTAAACCTAACTCTGACAAACAAACAAATGAATGGAAGATCACTGGAAAGGAACACCTTATAACTGCATGGCCGGTTATCTGACTGACAGGAGGTGTGGGGAGCGATGAGTGAGTTGACTGTGTGGATCTGCTGTAATTTGAAGATGGGGTGGACAGGTGCTGATGTTAGACACTAAACTCCACATGAGCACCTCTGGAGAACTTCTCTGACTGTATCAATTAAAAAGTAGAGACCAGGCTGTCATTAATGCATCAACAGTAAAACAAGAAAATTAAAACTTTATTGTAATAATGTACTTAGGGTTGGGCTTCCTGTATCCTCCTGTATACCTGAGTCCTCCTGGTACACAGGAAGATACAGATATGCAGGGTAAAATCAAAACTGGCTGCCATGCCATTGTTTGCCCTGTTGACAGGGGTTAGAATACAAGGGTAATTTAAAAGTAATTCAGAGCTGCCAATACATACACATATGTTGGCATGAAAATGCATTTGTCATTTTAAAGATAATATCTAATGTTCCTGTTTTGGTGCAATTAAATTTATTAGGTCTCTAGACCAATCAGTAATATCAGACAAACATGACAAAATGTCTTCAATTATTACAGTAGGGAAGCTAAAGCTATCCCAAACAGACTGGGGCTTAGTAAAAATAATAGCTCTTCTCACTAAGTCATGAATTAACTTGAATGTGTCGTTTATTTTTATGTTTAATGTCATGAACTAAAGGGCCAACATCTGTTTACCATGTAAATGTTTTATTTTTGGGCAAATTATCTTTTTACTTTAAATTTGTTTATAATGTGATGCTCTTATAAAACAAAACAAAACAAAAAACACACACATATGATTTGAGTGTCAAACACTCAAATCATATGACTTATTCGAGAGCCAGAAGATGCCATCGGCTCAGCATGACGCTGTAGAAGAGGAATCGGCGGCGTGTACAAGTATGTTTGTGTGTGCGTGTGCATTCAGTCACATCACAACAGAGGAGAGGACACCCCATTTAGCATCACTGTCACATGGCGTTTTACAGATAGACAAACACCCAAAGAGACAGACTGAAGGTGTGTGTATGTGAGAGAGAGGGAAAGAAAGCGACAGAGTCATGTGAGGAGAAGATGGGTTTCCTAACATAAATAAATCATCAATGTGTTTCGTCACCTTGGCTGAGTTCACAAGTAGAAGATGAATTGAGGAGCGCAGGAGGAGGAGGTGGTGAAGGAGAATGAAACAGATTGTGAAGAGAGGAGAGCTGCTGGCTGGGGTGAACAAAAGCCAGGTGGGAATCCTGATGTATGCTTTATTGCTCAAGTGGTAAAGAAATGAAAACACAAGAGCGTCTGCTTCCAAGATGAAGCAACAACTGCCAAGAATAACCAGACTCTTCTGGTTTTAAAACAGGGAAAAAAAAAAAAAAAGGGAAACCATTATACTGTTTATTATAATGGTAAGTGTTTGCCTACTTCAGTCTGTTGCCATCTGTGAAATGGATATATTGACTATTTCTATAATTATGGTATAGCAAGAGTTTCTATCTAAATAACAGATATAAATGTGGCTCTTCTCTTTGCAGATGAGCCATGTCAGATAACCACAACAGCAGCTGTTCAACATTAACTGACCAGTATTGTTTTGGGAAATGATAACAGTTATTATGTGAAATTATATTTCAACATGGCAAATCATTTGCGGAAAGAATAGAAATAACATGCATGCTGCTGATTCTGTGTAAGTGAATCATCAGTTGAAAGGAGCATATTAAAAAACTAGAAGTGTTAAGTTCAATCAGAATGTCAATTCTAAGAATAAACAGGTGTCAGAACCATAAAAAAAGTTCATAAAATAAAAGGCTGCTCATCTAAAAGGGTCAGACACAACATTTCTGGAAAACAAAGCACACATACACACCCTACCACAAAAGAAAAAAAATAATAGATATATTACAAACCATGCATAAATTATTACAAGAAATTGTCAAGACTACTCATATCTGAGAACAGTTTTTCAGCCAAAAACAAGCTTGTTCACATTATATTGCACCAAGCAACTGCATATTCCAGCTGAAATCCATGTACTTACATTTTATAAAATATATCCAAAGTATAAACTGAATAAATTTTAGTCAGTTTCTGTCTTAGTTTCTCATACATCCCTCCATGTTAAGAATTCACAAATGCATTTATTAGATACCAATAATTATCTATCTGGGGAAAACAAGGTCTGGGTCATCACTTCAGATTTATTTTGAAGAGGATAACCGGCAGATTTTAGTTAAATTACATTAAAACATTCAGGGTGTCAAATTAACAACATGTTTGGAATTTAATTACTTCCTTGCTCTTTTATGAAGAGCAAGAGCAAAATTATAAATACCAATATGGAGTTTTAAAATTTACACCAAAATTCCTATGTTTCATTGTCCCTTATCATAATGCTTTGTTGGATATAAGCTAACATTACTACATCATTTAGTGCTTCAAGTCATATATTGAAAAATGTCAATTTTGAATAGCCTGCTCTCTGTGATGAAGCTAAAACTTTCCATCAATTCCCTCCCTCGCTCTTTATTTTAGGCCAGTGACTAACCCAGTGCAATATGAATATTATTGGGATGTCACTTTTATTCCCTAATAACTGCCTTGGCAAACTGAACTGCAATTAAAGCAAGTCCATTAAATGGAAGTTCATTTGTATTTCCACTGAATTAAAAAATTATTTAATCTGGAGCGGTGAATTGTTGAATTTTTATCGCCAAGTGGAACCTTTTCACTTGTTTCCACATGGATTGTTCAAATTGTTTTAGTGCACGTCTCTGAATATTTTGTATTTTTGCATGTTTCTCAGCCAGTAAAGGTACAGTCTGAGTGGCTTAAAATTAAATACAAGAAGTAATAGTTACTAATTGACTGACTGACATTAAAACATTAAATAAAATATCTTCTGACTACTACAGACAAGCACTGCAAGATGTAACAAATTAGTCTGTTTCTCATTATCATCTGAGCTGCTTAAGGCTATGCATCAGCACATAAGTGTTTTTTTTTTGCCTTCTTGTTTTTGCATGATTGCTCATATTCACACATACTGTGCTGAAGAGGAGGAGGATTTAAATAAATGTCTGCAAATGCTGGGAGAAATTTTAGTTAGTACAGTCTCGAGGCAATAAAGAAGGTATATAGATAAGAACAGCGAAATCAAGGGAAAACAAGCAATGCTTATAATATGAAACAACACTTTGTTAAGGGTGGACAAATACAATAAGGAAAAGAGTGTTTAAGTATAGCTATATTTGGGCTAAGCTTGGAACTCACCTTGAAAGAACATGCATCTTAGGGCTCAATAAATAATACAAAGATAAAGTCGGTGAATGCACGTGTACTTTTTGCATCAGATAAAGAGTCATTGGCAGTGGCAGCATGCTGCTTTGTACTGTGAAGATAAGACTATTCAGACTTGAAAGCAAAGGTTTTCATGTAATAAATATGGCTAGTGGCAATACACACACAAAACAAAGGTCAAATCATATTAAAGTGAAAGTTACAAAGAACCAATATGAAGTAGGTCAGATTTTACTAGAACAGCAGAGCCACTGAATATTTTCATATTCAGATGATGGGAAAACAGGAACAAAGATATTTTTTTGTCTTTTTGACAAAGCATGTCTGTAAATGCTTGCTTTATTGTTTTGCACATTTTGTCATGTGCAGATGTTTTATTGGGATTGTATATGCTAACTTAGAAGTATAAAAAAGTTACGATTTTCAATTTTGTATATTGGTGGATAATGTGCATTGGTACTCAAACATTTTGAAAACCACTTTTCTTTCCACTTCATGATTATCCACCACTTTGTTGGTCAAGGACATAAAACCAGGACAATACACATAGTTGTATTTATAATTTCACAAAATGAAAAAAGTTCCAGGAGTATGATTAGTTTTGCACTGTTTTCTGAAACTGGAAGCCACTTCTGTTTCACATATGAACTGTGAACCTCGAAGAGTAAAAAACCACACAAACAAGTGGCATCAGAGCATCATATAAATAGGTTTAAAAAAACCAGCATCAAAAAGGTGAAACTGCTGCTCTATGAGATGTGGTCCCATCCTTAGGGAGCTGTGACGATTTTATAAGTAGAGGAAAATAATCTAATGTGAGCTACCCAGTGAGCATGACATAGTGGAAACACTGGGTTTCTGGTCCTCTCTAAAAATATGACAGCGCCTGACGCACCTGACGGAAGGCCTGGAAAATATCTGTGAAAAGGAACAATAAAAGTGAAATTCTATGAGGCTTCGGAAAAACCCTGTATGTGTTGGTGAATCTGCCGTTGCCATTACACCAAGCTGAAGGTGCAGCCCCACCCAACCACCAGTCCTGTGACAAGAACTGCAGGAAAAATGAGCCTGCATGGTGAATTAGACCACATCTACAAAATATATCTTATATATTTTTACTAACTGCCTCAAAAAAGATCCCCATTTTTATTTTTTTTAAGAGAAGCTGAGACAAAAAAACTGAAAGACAACCAAATGTGACAAGCAAGGCAAGTTGAGATTCTTCACAGTGATAAAATATCACAAAAGTCATGGCATGCACCCAGTGCCAACGAATAATTCTTCAGATTCCCCTGCAGTGTGTGCATAGGCATGCAACCATGTCTGTGGTTTCAACCTCTGCTGTTGTGGGCACGCATCGTCTCGTTGCCTTCTTGTTTCTTTGTCTCATCAGACAACCCATCCTCATAATCCACCCTTCCACCCCTGTATGCCAGGTCACATGGGGAGCTCTAGGCGGTTTCATGACCCATCATTTCCCATGGCTGACTGTCGGGATAGATCATGATGCCGCGCGAGTCTAATGCTGACGAGCTGAGACAGCTCCATTCTGACTGGGAGGGGTCTAGTGGACCAAGCACAATCTGCATCCACCACCCCTCCTCCACATTACAAATGCACACACAAGTAAACACAGAGACACACACAAAACTACATAGCAACAGTGTGTGGGCGCCACTGTGCAAATCTAATGTGTATGCATGCGTAACTGTGTCACTACAGTGCAAGTATGAGTCATATCAGAAGGCTTAACGGTGGCTGATTTATTTTGTAGAATTTCTGAATCATTATTCCAAAAAACATAACCTTAAAGCATATTCCAGGTTTAAAACAATTCAAAGCCGGTGAAAGTGCAGTGATGCAGGCCAGCTGACCTTCAAGAAAAGAAAAAAAGAATAGCAGTGATAAAAAGATCCAAAATGTGACTCATAATCCTCGGAGAGAATATGAGGGCCACTGGCAGGAACAGATTCTGATACGCAGGACGGAAAAGAAACCAAACAGTGCAAGGATGAATGAACATTGACTCTGGACTCTTGCCTAAACCGTTTCATATTGCCTGAAAGAGTCAAACTGGACTATATTACACATACACCTGCAAACCATCTGTGTATGCACACATAGCTGCAAGCATGCCTATATGCTGACGTAGACCAGGGTGTGTGTGTGTGTGTGTGTGTGTGTGTGTGTGTGTGTGTGTGTGTGGGTGTGTGTTCTTTGTGAAGTCATCATCAAAAACGTCCGGGAACAGAAACGTGCCTGGGGTGCGTGCACCCACAGAGACAGATGTAGTTATACGTATGATAAAATGAAAGGAAGAGATGGAGCCAGAGAGCCGGCCAGTGAGCAGAAACAGTTTGACAGAAACAGGCTAACGTTGTGGAGGAGAGGGGAGCACAGTAGTGAATGACAGACAGAAGGGATAAGAGATTGAGAGTGTGACACAGAGTCAATGTCTTTCTGAGACAATAGACAGACGAGTTCTGTTGAGGGTGAGACGTAGAGAGCATGAACTGCTGCCCTTACAACAACTCTCCTTTTTTTACAACGGAAAGAAAAAGACACTGCTGCTCTCTTCAGTTCACAAAGCCACCAACTCTCTCTTCTAGTGACTGTGGAATATACTTTGATTCATAATTGATACATCGCGTCAAAGAGAAAGTACTAAAACAATTACAGCAATGTGTCTGTCTTGAGTTTCTTTTAGTTTTTCCATCTTCTCAGCTTGTCATGCTTTGAGTTTAACATCTCAGGTGTCAGGGAAAAAAAACTATTTCAGTTGATTTATGTGCATATGAATCATCTAGGGCCAAAACTTTATCTTTCAACACATTATGCACACTGGAAACACACATAATTTAGGCTTAATTCTGAGTGAACGTAAAGCAGACATCTAAAACTAAGATATTACAGACCTCATGCCCAAAGAAAGCTCGCAAAAGGGGACACATTATTATTCTTCTGGGCATGCTGTCATTTTTTCTGCTTTTTATAAATATGACAACTTTGTAGCATCGCATGTGAAAAAGTATTACTCTGTTGGCATATCAAAACGCCTACATGTGTAATGAAATGTTTGAATGTCAGTTCGCAGTAAAATATTTATACTGACAGGACATTTCAGCCCCCTCTTTTCCCCAAGCATGAATCTTCACACTAGTGCTGCAAAGCCACTCATTTTACAAGCCTTGAGAAACACAGCTTAAGCCTTGTTTGAAATATTGAGATTATTTTCATTCGTAAAGTGACACAGAAAGTGTTTAGTTCAGATTGTTGACAGCGCTTCGATACCGATTTAAAAGAAACTGTGTCTCATTTAATATAAAACAATTTTGGGTGTATATGACCACATTTTTAAGCTCAAAAGCAGTTGCAAATATTAATTTGTCAGCCTCAAGTAACATTTGAACACATCCTTTTCAGGTCATGGCATGACATCACAGTATGCCATTTACAACTGTTCTTATGAGCTGAGACTGAGAAGTCTTGTGAACTGAGAAGTAGTTTGTATGATGAACTCAGCAAACGTAGTTCCATCAGGTGTTTGCTAATTATAGCTAAGGATTGCATGCAACTGCAAGATGGAGAGATAAACGGCCAATTGTGTGAGAATGCATTTAGGCTACTCCGAATATATGCCATTGAGTCATTCATTTATGAATGAATCAAAGTAACACTCCAGGTGTGTTTTTCATGAGGGAATAACATCATATCATAATATAAATCTCAAAAAGTTGATTTCACTTAATACTCACCTTTAATCATAGTTTTAAAAGAATTGAGTTGGGTTAAGGTTATTTTGCGAGTAGATGGGAATGATTTCTGTCTGGGGAAAACCAGCTGGCTACATGGAGCAACCACTCAATCCATCCTGTTTTTATTTGATTTGTTTATCTACTTTGTCTTTTTTGAGTGCATTTGTTTATTTACTTTGTTTGACCATGCCTTTTTATTTTTTGATCAGTCAGTTTTTGAATTTTGCAAAGCACTTTGTGACATATTGCATAAGTGCTCTATAAATACAGTTCGGATGACGGATGATATTATGCAACATATGCCTAGACAAAAGAGCAGCGCCAAAGAAATTATTTTCTAAAAAAAAAAAAAAAAAGCAAAAAAAATGCAATGAATTAACAGTCAGTAAAGAAATTTTGAGATTTTATTTTACAAAGAAAAACAGGATTATGTCTCGTTGCTGTTGCTGCAGTCTTCACCCTCTCTGACTATTTTGGTGGAAGTGTGCATGTGTTTCTCCTAGAGTGATAAGCTGTTTAATTTCTAATTTTATATTAAGAGGGCACAGCCATTTTTGTTATGCACCGTTATCATAATTGGTTCAGCTGATTGCACTGATATGTGTTCCAGCTCCAATGATGTCACAGTCACTTGCAGGTGCAATATAAAACCTTGAATCTCTAGCAGACAGTCTTAAAGCGGCTTTTACATTTTCTTCATCAAATAAAAAAAATACTTTGACTCTGATCTTTTATCTTACTTTGCTAAAAACCTTCAATTAAGTAACTTTATTACCCTGAGAGATGAAAAAGCTGACAGATTTGCACATACTTTGCAAGCTTAGAGTACAAAGCCAACTGCTCCAACAAACAACACATATGTTTAAATATCATTAAAATTACTTGCATGTGCACAGTTGGCCACATGATTGTTAAGTTTGCTACACAACTCAAATTTACTACACGCACTGATGAAAAGTTTAGATTTTGACCTACAGTCAGATGATGAATGGCTGGTATTACTCTATCAATGCTTTAAAGATCATAGTTTAAAAAACTGCACAAATTTGATGGTATCTCTGAAAAGCTGAAAGTTGAAATGTGTTATGTTTATTTCTATGTGTGATGAGTAACTCCTGTTACCATTCATGCTATGTAACAGTATTTCTTCAAAAGAGATGCCTTTTGTTTAAGAGAATGGCCATTCAACAGTCACTCTGCCATAATGGTATGACTCTGTTTGCCAATCTGCAATAACATTAACAAGTTTAAAAATGTCTTTACTTTTGGGTCTCCTGTAAATCCATCCGTCCACTTCCACATGTCTAAGATCAGTTTGCAGTGAGAATAGGTCCAAGAGGGAAACCCAGACATTTTTCTATCCAAGCCCCCTCTCAGTTCCTTCCTGTGGACCCTGAGGCAGTCTGTCTGTTCTGGTCGCTCCAGAGAGTTCTGGGTCTGTCCTGAGTTCTCCTCCCACTGGGACATATCCAGAAATTCAGAAGGTGGAAGTCAATAACCTGACAGTGACATGTCTCTTAACTCTTTGTCTTCAATTTTAATCTGTATTACCAACATGCCTACACATATTTTCTCAGATAGGAGTGCAGCAGATAGAATCTTGCTTAAGATCCCAAGACAACTGTTTATTTATTTTTTAGGGGTTGACTTCAAAATGCTTTTGAACTCTGTGTGTATGCACCTTGCATCTAAAACTAGGGACTGTTTTATCATGCTGAATATTGTGCTAACAGGGCATAGAAACATTGACTCTTTGGTGTAAAAATGCAAATGATTAGTGATGTACATGAAAAGTGAAAGTCAAGAAGAGGTTAAAGCTGCATAGATATTTCAGCTTCCCAGTCTGATGAATCAATTCTGCTTCATGAAGAAAATGAGAGATGAAGGCAGAGTGACCTGTGAACTCTTCTGAAGAAAGTATGACTTTTAGACCAACTGCAAACTGACACAATGACTAGAGCTGACACATTGTTCATGGGATCAATCGCCACTTTGCAGCATGACATCTGTCAGCCATTTCAAACGCAGCTCTTGACTGAATAGGGAGTGGGGGAACTGTTTTTTGTGGAAAAAAAAAAAGTTATGTGAAAAAGTATTGCTTCCTTGGCGTGTCTTTTGTTTGCACTTTTTGTCACACTTAAATGTTTTAAATCCTAAAGAGAATTTATTAAAATATATACCCAACAAAAACTACCAGAATAAACAAAAAATAAAGATTTTAACCAATTATTTAATTTATTTTTGTGTGAGAAAGAACCCTCACACAATCCCCTTGTTAAATCACCAATTAGTTGTGATTAACCACATTTTTCTGGAACCTGTATTCAATTTCACTGTCTGAAATGACTGTCTGAAGTAAGCATAAAGAGCCAGTAATACACCTCTGATAAAAACATAAAAACAAATGGAAGGTCTTGGTGCAGGCTAATCAAAGTCTGGCCCTAAATCTAACTGAGTACCTGACATATATCTTTTATGCTTGAAAACCTTCCTGACAAAGTTCCTCAATGATGCTTCGCTCAAAATTATTTATAATTTTTTCATTTTAGTCATGAATTATTCATGAAACTAATATTAAAATTTACATTGCTTTACTTGAAAAACAGACAAATCTTTAACATCACAGAAATCATGGCCTTCTATACCTGCTGGCCAGCTTTTTGCTAATTTGTGATGATGAGCTCCAAGTCTTTTAGATTGGAAGGTCTGGTTGACATGACCCCAAACTTTATTACCTTTTAAAGTTTCTCAGTTAGAAACTTAAACTGTAACTCAGATTATCTTTGTCTAAAATTCTATGTCACGTGGGACATTATAATATTAACTGTGACAAAAATGCAAAACGAAAATAAATCTATGCATACAGTGTTTTCACAGTGTTTTATCTTCAGAATCTACTTTCTCTAGGCTGGGAAAAACTGTGTAAATGGAAGAAGCATTGGCTGTGATAAGGTGTATGCTGCATTACTTTCTGAAACTGATTTGATCTGCTTTGCCTTTTAAAGTTTGGATTTCACACCCTATACTGAAAGAAAGAAACTTTCAGGTGAGTCAACAATTGTATTTACCTGTGTGCTGAGCTCCTCTCTCACAGTCACCATTCTGTTCAGACTTCTGGAGGTAAAGTTCAGATTTCTTTCCAGCCTTTCTGCTTGACACTGAAACACACAGAAACATGGGGGGGAAAAAACATAGTAAATCTACTCTCACACAGACTTGAAAATGTCTTTTTTACTTATAATAATAAAAAAAGCCATTAAATTCCTGTATCGTGTTTCTGGAAGTATTAGCTGGTGCAAAGCTTTGCAGGAATGTTACAAAAGCATGGTCACTTTAACGGATATTTTCTCAGTGAGGGAATACATGGGAAGCAGGAACTGGGTTGTGCAGTGGGTTGCAGAGAAGGCTGGGGCCATGGGTTGTATAGTCCAGAGAAATGTGTACAATGTATTTTGGACTCATGCTTATGTCATGTATACCTTAATCGATGTCCTATTATAGATAACTTTGTGATTTATTCTTTGTCCCCAGATTTTCCACCAGCATTTTCGGGGTTCTTTATGTCAGATTGTAACAATAATATGACCTCTCACCTCCTGGAGAGAGTTCTATGTTTGGTTGGATGTAGTGAAGATGTTTTTCTTTGTTTTTCTATAGAATAATAGGAAAGATGAATTTGTTCCCAGCCTCTTTCTTTAGTGTGGGTTCTTCAGCAGGACAAAGAGAGCTGACTTTTAAGCTAAATCTACACACACACACAAACGCACGCAGACATTCACATGTACAGTATGTAGAGATAGGTTGTCGGCTAATCCAGGCTAGTTTCAGCAGGACTACAGGGGACTTGTCTAATCCTGTTATCGGGCCCAACAGATGTTGACAGAACAACAAACTGGGGACCAATATGGTACTGCAGCCCCAAGAAGATCATGAGCCAAACTCATCAGAGCAGCAGCAGGATCGCTGGCTGGCCGAGCTGGACCCGGTGACCGTTGCACATACTGCACCTCTCTGGCAGCCAGAGAGGTGCCAGAGAAATCCAAACATCGCATGGATTTCTTTCTTACTGGTGTGCAAAAAAATAAAAATAAATAAATAAGTATATAATTTTCTGTAAATTAATTGCATCTATTTGAAGACTCCAGATCTAGCCTTATGGAAATCGAACTTTACAGGGAGTAAAGGCAACGACTTGTGTTTGTTAATGCTAACCACAATATATAAGAGACAGTATAAAATGTGAACTTTGTAATAATAGTTTCCATGTTTAAATAAAAGTGGAAAGTTGGCTAACATTGACTACCCTTTCTCATATGGTGCGATATTATTTCATAATTAACTATTAACTAGGTCTGAAAGGTTAATTATGCTGGTTTATTACAAAATTTAATATATTTATTATTAAATAAAAAAAAATACAAATAAGTCTTGAAGTCTTGATCTGATTACAACCAGTCAATCAATCTTAAAGTATTCCCTTTACTTGAATTCTGGTGAATAAGCAATCTTGTAGAGGGTGCTGTGGTTATGTATTGCTTTTTAGGTTTGGTGTTTGTAGAAATCCTACTTTCAAGTCATCTAACTCACATGCGGTTTGTGCAACATAAATAATCCAGGACAGAATAATGAGTCAGTTGTTATATTTTTATTTTTTTCACGAAACAGAGAATGATGCGAGGAGAAAAAATCCCTGAGCTGATTGGTAAAATTAAACAGAAGCATAGAGCAGAGAATTAAAACAGTTCTGAGATTGACATTTCCCAGACCCAGTAAGTAAGTGACACGTAATCATTAGGTGATCATAGTCTGTAAGTGAGCCATCCATGAGCGGCAAAGTATCAATGGCATTTCTGGTGATGATGGGGAATCGTTCCTCTCCCTTTCCCTGACTTTCTGGTTTGTGTCCCAGTTTAACTAAATCCCATTAAAAAGGCTTTCATCTCAGTGCACTTCATTACAGACATAAACGCCATGGCTCACCCCAGAGAGGGGCAAGGATTAGATGAGGCGAGCTCATCCAAAATGTTACGCTCTTGAACCCCGGCTGTTTTTTTAATAAAGACGCTCATTTTAAATTCTCAATATTGGATTATCTAAACAGACCCTCCAGCGCAAAAGATGTCATTGAGGTCAGGCTTGTTGTGGCAACGTACAGGTTTGTGTTTCTCTTTGCCCTTGAACAGAGGTAAGATACTGAGTGGATTTTGACTGCAGAGGTTGCTATGAATTTACAATAAGAATTAAACCAACATCCTAGGGAATTTTTCAACATGTTCTGGGAAGAAACAGGACAGTAGAGCAAGGGAGAGAGTAGGGAGAAAGTAAATCTGGGTTCTCTAGGCTAAATTAGTGTGTGAGGGGGATAAGGACTGCAGGGAGGGAGCGCGGTATTGTCTGTGAATGATTGGATGCGATGGGTCAGAGGCTTTCACACACATTTATGAATGCTTATTTTAGGCAGAGCCCAAGCTGAGCTAATCTTTACTGCTTGCCTGAATAAGGGTGCTGATTAAAAGCTAATTATATGCTGCAGATTTGGCCCCTGGTGAAGACTCTGCTGAGTGCATGCCTGTGGGCCTCAGCTGAAGATACCCAGGCGTGTGTGTTTAAAAAGTCAGAATAGAACAAGACATCAGCAGGCTTGATTTTGAGCATTTGTCAGTGGAACAAAACTGAGTTCAACTTTTTTATGATTAAAGCAATAATATTAAATGTTTTCTTTTTCTGGGAACAAGAAAATGTTGTGTTTGTGTGCTTGACACAAGACAAAAGCTTTTTTTTGTTTGTTTCACTTCTGAATATTTTTGTCTCGTGTGTGTTTTTTCTACAGTATTTATAATATGGAGGATAGATGGGAGATGAACCAACTTACTAAATCAGTGTGCGTATAACTGTAATTCGATGCAGGTTTTTAGATGGATCAGTTTTCAAATGCTTATGTCGGTAAAATTTGATCCGTTCAGGTGAGAGATGAAAGGTACATTTGCGAGTAAGCGTAGGGCTTCTTTCTGTGTTGCCAATTCAGGTGTGGAGCTGCTTTTTCACCAAATGTTACAGATGAGTAGCAGAAAGAAATGTTTTTTTTTCCAATGAATGTCTTTAGGTTTACATTTAGGTAAGCTTAACTGACCTAAGCTTTCCTATTGGTCAGTTAGGATTGCCAAAGTAATTTATGTTTACAATGTCCAGAGTAATCAGAGAGGTTTTTATAAAGACTCTATCTCTATGGAAAACAAAAGTTGCCACAAATATGGAAATGGACAAAGAATAGCCAAACATTACTGATGAGAGAGCAAGACAGCCAGTGTAGGACAGCTCTAGATGTCAACATAACAAGCTAATGGAAGAGATAATGCCGGAAATAACATTGAGACTGACTGGGAGCAAAGAAGAGAATTTGCTCCCAGAATATTTCTGTCAGGCCTTATGAGGGGGTCTAGCTGTACACATATGTGCTACAACAATAAAACTGAGCTGACTGAGCAGCTGAGACACCAGCCACCATGATGGCCCAGAATGACTTATGGTATCAGTTGCTTCAACTGAGATAATTGAGCGAAATAATAAATTTTCTGTGTTGTCTTTATTTTTTTTGGACTTCATTACAATTATAATTGTAAACATTAAGTGACTCTTGCTTAAGTCTACAAACAGCATGTGGTCTCTCAGAGGAGCCTTCACAGTGGTGATCTTTACAGTATTGTCCTAACCTATTAAATATCTACAAGTATAGTTTCTAGATTAATTTGATTAAGCACATCTGCATATTACAGTTCTGCTTCACATTTTAGTATTCAGAGCTTATTGTGGTCTAAAATTGACAATTAAAACTAAAACTTAGGGGATTTGTGAAGATTAAAATGCCTAAAATTACTTGCAGGTAATAATTGCCACACTTTACTGCTCGCTACCAATGCTTGAAGGTTTGTTGGAGATATCACTGTGCAAAGATTAGCATGAAGACCTGAGAGATAAATCAGACAGGTCAGCTGTACAGTTTTGGAGAAGTTCAAAGGGTAAAGCGAAAAGCAGGATCTGAGGCCCTGAAGATCTGACAGAGTGCCATACATGCATGCATTTCCCCCTAAGGCCTTTTTTTTGGAAAGATCCAAAATGAACTGCAGCTCTAGGTGCAACGTTATATGGTGCCATTAACCCCAAAAAGTTCTAAAAACCATGATCCATTTGGCTTCAGAATGCATTACTTTATGTTGGTCCACATAAAATACCACTTAAATGCACTGAAGTTTGTAGTGGTAAAGTCACTAAATGTCAGAAGGGGTACAAATGTCTTTGGGTGGTACAGTATATGCCACTGTATCAGTAACATGTCTAAATGAATTCTCCCAGAGCCTTGCTTCTAGCTACCATTGCACGGTTTCACCACTCAGACAGGATGGTATTAGTATCTCCTAAAGATGCAGCAGCTGAGAGAAAATAGACTAAATCCTTCACTGCCTGTTAGCATCTTGTCCTTGACATCATTACTCCTCCAGCTTGTCAACGTTCTACTCCTGTAACCCTCCCACAGGAACCAACGTGGGTTCAACACTACAGAAATACATGCAGAAAACAAGGTGCCTCACAGACAATTACCCAAAGGATATTTTATGTCTATTTTTGTCTCGGGAAGTGATAAAGTCACTTTGTTTAGCTGTTTGTTTTCTTGAAGGGACTCTTAGGAGGAATTCCAACAAAGCAGCAAATAAAACACATTAGGTTTTTATCAGCTACTTTACGAGCTGAGAAATAAACTTGTAAAGAGAAAAGTAAGGAAGTAGTTTAGTGGAGTGTTTTAAATGTCCTTGTTGGCAAATATTGAGATGCAGCTGTTTTTTTGTGTAGCAGGCTACAAAAAAGTTTGGTCTCATATCTTTGATTCTATTGCATGACACAAAGTCAGTTTAAAATCACTTTCTACTTTACCAAGATGGAACAGCATGACAATGCAGCTCAGGAGTCCTGTCAACAACACGGAGGACACCTCTACAGGCTCACCTTCGTGCCAAGGACGACATCATTCACAGGATGATCTCACCAGGTCTGTGTCTGTCTCTGTGTCTGGGTGTTTCTGTGCGTGCAGAAAAGCCAGCAGAGGATCTGAGAGCTAGTTGATGACTGGAGGCATCCTGACAACTCCAACCTTCCCTCTCTAACTATTATTTCTCCCCTCTCCTTCTTTTCCTCCCCCACCTCTCTTGCCTGTCTTTATTATTAGTGGCAGCTAAAGGCAGCAGACCGGAAAATTCCCATTGAGAAACAGAACACACATCTGCATATTACAGCCCCGGTTCACCTCAGCTATGAGTGAATAAATTAATACATGAATAACAATGAAAATCATCCATGAGTTTCCTCCCCAAATCTTTAAATGGAATTGTGTGTGCACGTGTGTAGGAAGCAGAGGAATATAAAAACCAAAGTGTGTTATATATAGTCTGATTTGCATAAAATCTATAGAACTAGCCCAAGTCAAACGGTACAAGTGTTATGAATGCAGTTTTTTTATTTTTTTATTATTCTTTAATGATTCAGTCTCTCAACTTAAACATTGGAAAATTTAATCTCCAGACTCATAAAGTTTATTTAATTTGGACACAACCATTTAATTAAAAAGTTTAACTTTTCCATTTTTAAAAGCAACAACAAATTTGATCAGCAGTGAGTCATAATTTTGCAGGACTCAGTGCTGTGAAAATGTGACAAAGGTCAATTAATCTAGAAAGGCTTACAAAGTAATTTCTATGGCTTTCGAACTCCACTGAAACACTGAGTTGTTAATCACATGATGAAACAGTGATGAGCCTTTACTGGTACGACCAACATGCCAACAACTTTCCAACAGCACACTGTGGACTCAAACAGTCACACAATAAGACAAAATGAATGTAAAAGCACTCTAGGCAACACTTGACTCAGTGATGATTCAACAATAAGAAATACAAATATGGTATCCACTGAGTTTCAGGCAAAAGCAAATGATGAGCAAAAAGAACAAAAAGGATTGTCTCACATTTTTCAAACAACTTTATGACTTGCAAGTTTCTCCTCAGCATGCAGTCAGGTTCTGCTAATAAACTCATTATTTGATTACAAAACTCCAATAAATCTGTAAGGGAATGAATATTTTTTCACAGCACTGTACATTTGCATGTTATGCTGCATCATATAAGAATAAGATTTTTTTGGAAAAAAACAAGCAGAAATCAATGCAATAATACATGTCTTTGTATAACACCGACACAGCACAAGATTGGAACATTAGAATATATGCTAAGCAAAAGCCAACATGTCACCTACCCCTGTGAGATGTCTGCTTCTGGCTTTGTTAGCATACCCCACATACACCACCACACTCATTCTCATCTCATTCAGCCAAGATTACATCTGTTTACCAACGCTTGTCGACTTTAGTTACGTGTACAACACAGCAAGGGTCTCTGGAGGTCCACCGAGCTGCACACAATAAACGCTCCAACTGTTTGCAGCCTATTCTGCTCACTGGCTGTTACACAATAGCTCTGGTGAGATCAGTTTAAACTTTAAGAGGATGCTCCTCTTGATGCCCACAAAGACACTCTGTGACTCTCTGCAGAGATAACTCATCACTTGTGTTGAGAAGGATGCGAAGGATGGAGGATACGTGTGAACTTTGGGAACTACGTGGTATGGCAAACCTTTTTACACCATATATCATGTGTGTATTATCAGACTGCTCCAGCATGCAATGCAAGAGACAGCGTTTGTCTCTGTCTGCCCCTCAACATCTGACACCACCCACTCTCTCTGTTCAGACTGGTCTCTAAGAGCCTTCACTAATCTTTAGCCCTTCTCTGTGTTGCTCATGCATCTCTCCCCATCCACTTTATCCTCCGCTATCTCCCTTCTATTCTGCCTCTTCTCCCTCTCTTACTTCCATTTCTACCCTTAGATGTGGTTAGTAATAAGTCACTCTGCTGTAATTTAGACCTTCCAAAGGCATGTAATGATGGGGATCAGAGAAAGGCTAAGGTGGAGGTGAGATGAGAGGGGTTGCAAGGCTTTTTCTCTGGCTGGAAAGAAAGCCTTTCATGAGGCTTTTTGGAAGCAGCTGCTGGGTGAAAAGGATAAAACTTTGCAAAATGGAAGGGGTTTTAGGGCATAAAAGAGAAACTCATCAGCTGTAGACTTTATTACATCAAAGACATTTTAAAATCAATATTTCAAATACCAAAAAGAATAAAATATTGGATAAATTATTGTAATATGAAAAGAACTATGTTTATTTTACCAGAACTTAGCCGACCAGTACAAAGCACCATCTCTTGAATTTGCTGTGATTCACCTTCCAAGGACTATTTTGGAAGGAGAAATAAGGTAGCTTATTATACCATCTGACTCACTATGAGATCACTGAAGTCGCATACTTCTCTTCAGTCAAATCAGGCAAGATGTCAGTTTTTCTTTTTAAACCTGGGATCACATTCATTTCAAGCGTTAGTCTGACGTAAAGATTCGCAGTAGTTATTTAAACACTTAATTCGTCATGCTATCTTGCGCTAGAGAGTTATTTTCAATACATCAGTTCAGAAATGGAGCAATCAGTTTTACATTGGTACAGAATGACAGAAGTGTTGTGCCATCAGCTGTCAGATATTTCAATATACACTTAAGTAAGCTGGGACAGATGTGACCATCTGTCTTTGGCTTTTGATTTTCCTTCACTTGCTGTTTACTTTATTAAGCGGTTCTTAATCTAATTCAAGCGGTGCTTGTGCAGAATGGATTTTAATCAAGTTACAATGGCCATTGTAGTGTTTGTGTGTAAAGATTTGATGAACATCCCACCCCTATTCACATGGTGGACACAATCACTGCCCAAGTTAAACTGTCATGTGATGTTGAATCAAAGCACCCTAATGCAAAGAGAAGACAGGAGGACAGATAGTAAACAGTTTGAACAAAAAAAATTAGAAAATTTTGAAGCTTACAAAAAAGAATCCAGGATGATTGTATTTTTGTCTGTATTGACGCAATAACATCACAAAGTTGCTATAGATTTGTTGCTGTAAATATGCGAATTTACCCTCAGAAAGGTGCTCTATTCAAATGAGATCTGGTGACTGAGGACAATATTGAAGGGTGATCATGGTCGGCAGTGATACCTACCAACCAGCAACCTAAACTATTAATAAAAAGCAAGGTAAAGCCATGCTTTAATTTCGTTTTTTTCACCCTAGCTTTTAAATGCTACAGCTCAATTTTAGATTGAGCAGAACAGCAATGTTTTTCAATTCTGTTTTAGTACAACTGTATTTAACTGAATATCTGTTTTACTTAATCTAGATATATACTGTACGGTATTTTCAGTAGTTTTATTCCGCTCCAGCTTAACGTGTAAGTTCAAAAATTCACAACCCACGAATCATGTTCTCACACAGTACAACTTATGCTCTGATACGACCTGACTGCTCACACTGTATGTGGGAACACGAAACGTCAGACTCTTGAATCCGAAACTAAAAGAAGAGGAAGAAGAAAAACCTGGAAGTGAGAAGATGGTCATTTTAGAATGAGACAATCCTCAGTAAAAACAAACATGCTTCTTTGACAATCGTTGCTATTCTGTGTAGACAAAAGTGCAGAAAAGCTCCTTTTTCACTCCTGCTCTTATATTGGCACATCCACAGTGTGAGAGATTCGGGTAAATTTGCCTCATGGTGATACTTCAAAAGTGTTATACCCTCATGAGTGGCGACCAAAATTTCAAACAGGTTTGATTTTCAAGCGACCATATGCTTGCTGATTGGGAGCTGGTTTTAAGGTGTTAATCGCTTCTCATTTCCCATTGTTTACTATACAGTGCACAACACAGAATTAAGCTGACATTTAGCCCCATTTGAAAAGCTGTCACAATTGTCTCAAGTTGAAAATTCATTCAAAATGGGCCAAAAATGGTAGAGTCTACAAACTGAGTGTGGTCTCCTTTATCTGGTTTAAGGTTTAATGTGTTGTGGATTCAGAGAATGTTTTGTCTTAATTAGCAGTTGCTTGAGCTACGGTTACTTTTCCATCATCTTAAACCAGTCTGCTCATTCTGACCTCTAATTACAAGGGAAGTTTGCAAACATACTGCTGCTCGCTTGATGTTGTCTCTTTTTTTGGACCGTACCTGGTAAACCTAAGAGACAATTGTGTGTAAAAATCCAATCAGCAGTTTCTGAAATATTTAAGTAAACCCATCTGACATCAACAGCAAAAATACATTTAAAGTTACTTTGATCACTTTTGCCACTATCCTGATGCTCAAGGGAAACTTTATAAAAACATCTTCACCATGAATAGATATCTAAATGCACCGAGTTGTGGCTGGTGTAAATGACTGCATATCCACACACTTCCTGCAAACCAGGGGAAATGACAAATGTGTTCCATTATATCCAGACTTTGAGATAAACAGTAAAAATTGACTGAAAAAGGGATCATGCCCGGTGACCAAACTGACAAGATGCTGAATAAACAGCCTGATATTTTCTGACATTTAGTAAACTCACCAACAGTTCAATTCATTTAGCAGATATGTCTGCAGGAGCGATGGCAGTAAAGGTTTGCGTATCAGAAAAAACAGATAAGGGCTGATAGTTAGAGTCAAATGGCCTTCTCCACAAACACATGAAGCTGACCTGTAAGAACCCAGGTAAACACAAACATTGTATGGCGTTTGAGAGCTATGCCCCCTCTTGGTGGCCTTATAGATGCCAGACCTCATGTTTTTTGCTACACAGAGCTTTGCATGTCAGCCTAGCTTGCCTGGCGACCTTTTCTCAGAGTCTGAACTGCTGCTACAAAGCGGGGCTGCACCCTGGGGCAAAGTGAGGAAGAGCGAGGGAAGGACAGTGAGGAGAGGGGACTGGAGGTGAGGAAATGGCAACAAAAGCACATGACTCCAAAGCCATGTTGAATTTCAAGAAATTGTGAAATCCACATGGAAAAGACAGCCCAGTGAAACTACAAACAGGGTACATCCACATTTACATTTATGATTATCCTTTGAATAGAATATCCAGGAATACTCACACTGAACTTCTAATATATACACTACAAAGTGTATAGAAGCACATCTGTGTTCAAAGGCATTTAAACAGAGAAGGAAATTTTCAGAAAAATAGGGAAATTGCAAGGCAACACAAACATAAATGCAGATGTTCAAATGCATTCATGCATAAAATCCTTGGCTTAATCCAGTTTCTCATGCTTTAGTAAAACAGAAAAAGCCATAGAGTTAGTCATAGAACACAATAGGGACACTAAAAAAGACAACTACCTACATTAGCATTTATTCACACCACAATAAATGTGAATAAATCAGAAGAATTAAACAACAAAAGAGCTCAACAAAAACAAAGCAAAATCTGTTTACACACATAAAGAAAACATTCCTACTTATTGATGTCCTTGAATTCATGTCAGCCCAATGTCCCTCTGCTCTCATGGTGGCACATGGATGTTGTGCTAACTACATGGATGTTGAAC
>CAEFZX010023496.1:0-66430 GCA_903066825.1 Alfaro cultratus | reverse complement strand
ACAATTCGGTTTTTTTTCCCTGACTTTTTGTTAATTTTTTAAGACTTTGTTGTTGTTTTTTTTTTGTTTTTTTCTTCATTTTTTTTTGTTTTTTTTTTTTTTTTTTTTGCTTTTTGAAATCAATGTCCAGTAAGTTAACAACAGTAAGAGTATTGCCCTTCAGCTGATGTTTTCTTTGTTCTACTACTCTGTTCCAAAACGCTTGTTTTGTCTTTCTTTGTACCACCTTGGTAGCACAAAACGAGGTTTATTGAAAAGCATCTCTCGAATTGTGGAGATGATGTATGCTTAGGATGCTGACTTCAACCCCACTGAACTTTTGTAGAATCAGTTGTTGTGCTATTCATGCTAGAATGACCAACACCTATCTATGATGGCTGACTTGCAACAAATGCTGATTAAAGGTGACCTATTACGCTTCCTTGAACAGCTTAGGCTAGGTCTATGGGCTATACAAAACATGTTCTTTACAGCTTTTTTTTTTCTTCACAATATCATTCTTATCATTCTTAGATATTGAGATTTTAGTCTGTTCAGTACTGCCTATTTTGAGCTCCTTTGAAACATTTTCAACTCTCTTTCAGGTCCAGAAGGATTTGCAAAGAATACTATTGTCAAGTAAAGATGTGGGACTTTGACAGAGTAAAAGGTACTTTAATAAAGTATTAGCTAGGCGAGGAAACTTATGACCAGTTTTTCTTTTTAA
The DNA here is from genome assembly GCA_903066825.1 of Alfaro cultratus. Lineage (NCBI taxonomy): Eukaryota > Metazoa > Chordata > Actinopteri > Cyprinodontiformes > Poeciliidae > Alfaro > Alfaro cultratus. The sequence goes on along the minus strand of CAEFZX010023496.1, from coordinate 65,724 downwards.
TTCCTCATAAATGTGTTGTTTTCATTCTCTTTTTTAGTTGAATTGTAGAGAGGTAATTGTCATTAAAGGCTGGAAGCCTTTTAAAATGCTTTTTATACTATTGTAATGTTTTTTTGCATAGCAAATGCTATTTTAAAAAGTGTGTGTGTGTGTGTGTGTGTGTGTGTGTGTGTGTGTGTGTGTGTGTGTGTGTGTGTGTGTGTGTTACTGATGAATCATTAATACTTTAGGAAATTGATACTTTTCAGACAGTGGTTTTCTTCTTATTTTTATGCATATAATCAGTACACCCTGTTTGAGAGAGTACTTATCAGCTTCCAAGGCAGTTGCAAGTTGAACTGATTTGTCTTGTCATAAAAAAAACCTGCCCATCTGTTTTTTGTGGATAAATGTGTGTGCTTGTGTGTGTGTGTCTGTCTGTGTAGCAGTACATGTATGAACACGCATGCATATGTACTTGTGTGACTGTCGGAGCCTGAGATCAGTCTGGTGGCTGGCTGGAGTGTCAGATGCTTTATTATTGGGGCAGCATGGGTGCCTCCCCCTCCCTCTGCTACCACAGGAGGCCAGCGGGGATGGGGTGAGCTAACAGGATGATTCACGTCTCTCCAATAGGGCCTGCAAGCTGTTGCTATCTCAGAAAATACTTCAAAAGCATTTTCAAAAATACAGTGCTCTGCAGAAAAATGTATATCCCATGAACTTTTTCATGTTTTGCTTCGTCACAACATGTATTTTACTTCAATGGTATATGTTAGAGAAACACAAAGTGGTGTATGTCAGTAGAGGGGAAGACACCTGACACATAGTTCACAACATTTTAACAAATAGATATCTGGAAAAGGTGCCCCCTGTACTCTGATACCCCCAAATACAATCGAGAACAAAAAACATTGTTCAAAGGCTATTGAAATTCAAAATAAAGCCCACATCTTCAAACCTAAATCTCTATATCTTTGTTCTGTGAAGGTCCCAGAGGGTTGTCAGAGAAACAAGCAGCATCATTAAGATGAAGGAGCACAGCAAACAGGCAGGGGTAAGAGGTGGATATTTTTAATCTGTGATTGTAGTGTTTCATTGGTATCGCTCCCACTTCCGTCCTCTCCATATACCCCGCAGGTGTAATGGCTCCACTCAAGATCAAATCAGCAACACTGCTTCAGCTTTGTTGGGAGATTTTCTTGAAGGAAAATTTTGATGGGAAAGGTTTAATGCCCCACCCCGACTCCCCTGCACTTTCCCTGGCCTTGCAGTAGCACAAACTCTGCTGTATGACTGGTATTGATTGGCGACGCGTGTGAGGGTGTGAATAAAAGGCCAGCCTGCGGAGGCCTGCAGGGGGTTAGGTGGTATTTCATTTCTGGAGTGTGCACACTTAGTATTTTGCTGTTGTCCCTGGATTAATCCTTTATAGTTTACACATGTACTTTATTTTCAGTAATACACCATAAGCATTACTCTTGCCACCTACTAATTTGAAAAACCTCAGCAGGTTGCTGTGAACAAGTATTTGCCCCTTGCAGATTTCCCTTGTTTTTACTTTTTTGGGTCACATTTAAATGATTCAGACAATCAAATAAATTTTTAGAAACAAAAAAAAAAAATAAGTTGAGAAAATATAAAAAGCAGTTTTGAAATTATGATTTCATTTAATGAGCAAAAAATAGCTACCCAAAGCAAAATGGCTTTGGGTAGCTAATCAAAAAGTAATCACCCATTTCTCTAATATCTAGTGGTGCCTCTATTGCTGTTTTTCATAAGGCTACTGCAGAAAATAAGTTTTGTTGATCAAACCATTGTTTTTCTAGCATTTCAGAGGCTGACTTGGTGATATGCTTTGATTAATAAAATCTGCAAAGGTCTTTTTTCACAAAGACTTGCTTGTAAGAAAATTGCTCATTAATGATTGATTGATTGATTGATTGATTGATTGATTGATTGATTGATTGATTGATTGATTGATCTCATCTCCTAATTTCTTTTGATAGTTTCTTTTGCATTTCAGGTATTTTAATCCACTATTTGCTGTCAGGCCATCTGTAAGTAATTTCTTGATTCTGCACATGTGGTAGTAACCACTGAATTCCAACCCACCTTTACAAAGAATGTGGTTAATCACAGTTAATTCAGAATTTAGCAACATATAGGGCTATTTCTTTGTGTAGGGCAAGGTTGGCTTGGATAGCTTAGTCCCTTTCATAAATTAAATAATAATTTAAAAACTGATTTTGCATTATCCTTAAGTTATGTTTGTTTGAGTTTAACATTAGTTTGATAATATAAAAGTGTGGCAAAATAGCAAAACCAGCTGGAGGTCATTGAGTAGCAATACCAATCTAAAATGTGATAGAAAGTTTAAAAGCAGAGAACAAACCACAAAGATGAATGGTACACTCACATCACGCTTTGAGAGTCAAAAGGAAAATACTCAAACGGTAGAAATGAGAATATTTTAAGGTAAGGAATTTTAATCGATCTAAAATGTTAACGTTTCTGGTGCCAACCATGAAAAATATCATATATGAATTTAAAGATGAGTAGAAGATAAAAGAGCTGTAGCTTATATTTTTCTATTATTTAGAACTCAATATGGAAAATGAACGAAAAAGCTAAAATTTTAATCATATTCACTGAAGCTTTATTTTTTTTTTATTAGCATGTGCAAACAGTGTCCTACGTTGTCATGGTAATTCTCGCGAGAATTGGGAATTTGGGAACTTTGATAAGTTAGAAAGTTTTAGTTTGTGCTGGGTCGTTTATTGTATAAAATACATAGCCTACTACTCGCTCTTAAGAAATTATAGAATTATTGTTGATTGGTTTATTTTTTACCGAACATGTAGACGTTAAACGTAATAACCAACTGCAGGCGAAACGTAGCTTCCGCATCCGTTAAGTGAGACTTCGCGGGTAAAGAGTATTTTATATATCAAGAAATCAACCTGCGATTTTGAATGCATATTATGCTTTGTAGTCGTTGTACGTTCAATTATTTCCTATCGTGAGAAACAGACGCTAAGCGGTATATTTAGCTTTGTTACGATAGAACAAACATACCCACAGAGGAAACATGTCGCTGCTTTCTGCGGCAGAGGAGGCTATCAAGACCTACGAGGTCGAACAAGTCAAGCTTAACCGGAGCATTCAATTTCACCGAGAAATTTTACATAGCCTGTAAGTAACAAAATATTTCTATGCTCAGTGGCCAATATCATTGCGACATCATTGACAACTTTCAAAAAGTTACATTTTCACATAGGAATGGTTAAAGTCTCTCGTCCGGTGGCGGTACGTTATCCGGCGCTGTGGCTTAGTTGGTTAAAGCGCCTGTCTAGTAAACAGGAGATCCTGGGTTCGAATCCCAGCAGTGCCTTTTGATGCAGTTTTGTCTCTGTGAAATGACTCAGCATTATTTCAGCTGTGGCTGTATACTCAATATGAAAAAAAAATAGCCGAACTGAGAATTGGCATATTGAAATTAACATTTAGTTGTTTAGTCAGACCAAAACAATTTTAGGCTGCAATTTCCCTCAATGTGGAACTAGAAATTAGCAGATTAGGCTTTTCGTATGCTACATTAATTTTCCATTTTTTTTCTGTTTGTGCCATAAGACCACATCACACTATGAAAAGGTTAATCTGATTAATGTAATGTTGAATTAAACAGAAAAAAATAAAAGACAACATAATTTGTCCATAACTTAATCTGACTTCTGCTTTATTCTATGATCATAAATAGTGTAAAATGTTTGATACAAGTATTTCTGATGCATTTCTCTCATTATAAAATCTAGCACTTTCTTCAAAAACATGCAGCACTGAGTAAATATCTTCGTAAAAGTGTGTGAAAATTATATAATATATAATATATTGCTTTTACTGTTTCTGCTTGTTATTTCCTTACTTTGCTTTCTACTTCTTTGAGGAAAAATGCACTGCTTAGTAACTTGTTCGTTCCCCCCTAAGGATACCACAACCAGAGGCAGGCTCTGAAGAAGCAGAATTAGCAGACAATGCTGTTGCAGGTAACGTGGCCTGATGAATCTGACTGTATTAAAAAATTGTTTTCTGAAATCATAGATTTAATTTACAGATTAATGATTGACGAATGACTGATAAAACTGTGAGCATTTGTACTAGGAATAAAGCAAAAATATTTTACTATGCATTCACTCTTCCCTCCTTCTGAAAATACGTCATTTATATTATGATATCCATAAGAGGTAATTACTGAAATCACTTAACTGTGACTGCATGCTGTTCTCAGATGCAGAGTCCTCGCCAAGGGAGAAGGAAGATATAAAACTGCTTGAGCAAGCACTGGAAAAAGCTCTTCGGGTCCGCACTGGCTCAGAGATCTCTAAGCAAGACTCCAGCAAAAGAAAACTACCCACAACTAAAGAAACTGAATGCATGCCATCTGTATCAGCAGTGACTAAAGATAATCAGCTAACCATCAAGTCAAGTAAAAAATCTGCCAGCCTTCACAGAAAAGGGCACAAAAAGCCTTCACAGAAAAGTGTTTCACATAGCTCAAGGCCTTCGGTGGGCCAGAAACCAGCACAGTCCAAAAACAGAACCCAACACCATCCCTCCTCAGCTGCTCATGCCGGGCATCACCAGCAGACTGTTTTGGCAGGGTTTGAATCTCCTGATCAAATCACAACTTCGCTCTCGAAAAACAAGACGGTCAGAAGCAATATGCCCAGAGACGATGGGCTGAGCAAATCTGCATCTGTCCCCATGCCTTCTTCAGATGACATGTCCTTTTCAGGGACAGATGGATATGGGGTCAGCAGTTTGCATCAACACAACGGGTAGGTTTAGCACAAATGAGCTGTGGAAATAATTTTTTATTTGCAATTAAAAAGATATGTGTATTTTTTTTCTACTTTACTTTTGGGCAGGGGGCTTTCTGAGCAAATTGCAAAATGGAAATCTTTAAGGAGCAAACAAAACAGGTTGCTAAGTATATATATATTTTTTTGTTATATAAGGTTATTGCAAAGTACAGATTTAATATTTGGATTCTGACATGTCTTCCTTTATATCAACTTTAGATTGTGGGACAAAGTCATTGCCTTACAGAGGAACCCGGAGCCTGGGAGGAGTCGCTTCATACAGAGAATGAGGACGACGGTATTCTTCTGCTTTGAAATATATATTTTTAATTTCCAATATATTTTTTTCAAAATTGGTTAATTGATATGCAGTAACTTTCAAATACCCAACTGTCTATGGTTATGTTCTGCTAATAAAAAACACCCAAGTCTTCATCTTATCCAGCACTATTTTGTCTGTTTCCATCATACAGACTTATCCGGTTTTGTTAAAGTAAATTAATGGAGAACCTTGTATTGTTTTGCATTGGCTTGTCATAGAAAATCCCATTAAATCCTGTAAAGTTTCTTCTTCTAAGGTGCCTTGATGTGGAAAGTTTCAGGGGTTATCTACACTTTTCCAAGTCACTGTACAGACTCCATTCAGTCCCTTGTTGCTGTCTATTGCTCTGACCCATTTAGTTTCCTAGTGATTGGCCAAGCGGAAGTCCAGATGAGACCAGGTTTCAGCTCCACAGACTAACCGACCAAGCATTCAACCTTGTACATCTTTGCCAGACCGAGAAGATTCTTGTCAATGAGGTGCCAGAAATGGACACTGAACTTCCTAGTAAGAACCGTGAACTGAATTGTACATGGAAACAATCAAAACTAAGAATGCAACAATCAATAGAAGTGTTGACATGTGAAAGGAGTGTCATGAAAATGTGGGAAAAAAAGTTGGCAGATTTTTATCATCTTTTTTTGATGGATATATAATCATGTTTTTTCTGTAATTATTTCAACTATTACGAGGTGGTAATACCCTGCAAGCAGAGTGCTAATTGCAGAGCTACCCCATTCCACCTTGTTGTGCAGTACTTTTGGTGAATAACACCAGTTTTTAATTATCTACCTCAACAGGTGGTAAGCAGACCAAGTCCCATTCCAGCCTGACACCTAAAGGGCTGCAGCTGGCAGCTGCAGAGCTCCACGTCCTGGCAGATAAAGTGAAGCAAGGTAAAACTTTTATATGACCAAAAAGCAAGATTAAATAGCAGTCTCTCTTAGATATTGTGTGCCAGTTTTAATTTAATTGTATAGCTATCACCCTGTCAGTCCAGATAGTGCTTTGCAGATATGTCACTTGACTTTCTTTGCATTTTTTCAGGCTGGAAAAATAGAAATATTATTGTTTTGTATTGAGACTTTATGTGATGGATCAAGAAATGATGAGTTACATTAAACTGTAGCTACAACCTGTATGTACAGTTAATACCAGATATTTACATAAACTATAATAAAAAAACACTTTTTTTTGTTTGCCTGTAATTAAATTTGACTTTTTAGACACATTTTAATTTGGTAAAGCTTAAATAATAAACAATTGTTCTTCCAAATGCCAGGGGAGTAGAAGTCATTTTTTGAATATTTTTGTAACTTTCCTCAAGTACAGAAGGTCAGACATATTGAAATTACAATGCCCTGATATAACTTTAGAAATCCCAGTTGATGTGGATGTTGAAGCATTGTAAGCTTTTCGTACAAACAATAAAAAGGTTCAAATGACAGCAGTAGCTAAGTCCATCCATCCATCAATCCATTTTCTTTGTCCCTAGTGGGGGTGCTGGTGTGTATCTCCAGCGAGACATTTCAGGCGAGGTACACGCTGGACAGGTCGCCAGTCTGTCACAGAGCAGCTAAGTTTTTTTTTTTTATAATTAGGAAGGGGAATGTTTCAGTGTCCCAGAGATGAATTATGCAAATTGTGCATCCCTAGAAAGAGCAAAAGGGAAAATACATTATGAAGATGTTGGCTGAATCTGGTAATAAAGTATCATTATCTGCAGTGAATCCTTTGCCAACATGTGCTGAACAGTGAATTAGCAAGAAAAAGACTTAATTCCAAACATGTAATTAAAAAGCTTGATTACAGCTTGCAAACATAAAGGACATCCTTTATGGTGTCCTTTCCATCTTGGAGGAAAAGACATTACACTAATACCTCTAAATAAAATCTGGTGCATGTACACTTTTCAAGGCACTGAGTAAGGAACAGTTTCCAGTACCTCCAGTGATATAGTTACCATGTAAATACTCACAAATTTTCCATTCACACCTCCTAAATGATCAGGTCACTTTCAATGAGGGACATTTGTTTATGTGCCTGTGTTAAATTTCAAACGTAACGCGAGCATATTGGCAAAGCCAGTGTGAGAGAAAAGTTTTCAGTTAATTCTAGGGTCTCAGACTTTTTTCTTTGTCAAAGGGAGCTGAATATGTGCATTAGATCTCACACCGAGGTGCCATCCAGTATTTTGTTTCATATTGTTTTACAGTGTTTTATTTGGTTTAATTTTACGATCCGGATGTTTTTGATAAATATAGCGTGCTAATGAGCTAATGTGGGTGTCCATCTTGGCATGTGGAAAATGAAAACAGAGCCTCTGTGAAACCTCAGCGTCAGATCAGTACTTTGCTTGGCCTCATCCATGATCTCCTTCCTCCGTGACAGCAAGATTTTTACGCCACCTCCCTCAGCGTGGCTCAGCGAAGTCCCAGTAATTTAAAGCGGCAACTACAGAGTAGAAAAACATCTTGGGGTATGGTTGCTGACGCTCTAAAAATAACCTGGTTTTCCGTCAGAGTGGAAGGCATGGGATCGATGGAGGCCAAAGGGAGGCTGTCTTTGCCCGTCTGAGGCAGCTGGCCTGTTTACAGATGGGGCGGCTTCACCTCTGCCCCTGACCATAACCTACAGCACACAGAAGGAGCTACAACAGCTGGAGGAGCTGCGGATGAGAGTGGCATTGCTGCAACAAGAGACTTACTTTGAACAGGTAGGGACTGTGTTCTTAAATTACCTGAAAAATGGTAAATCAGATTGTGAACTCGTGTCCATACATGCTTTTGCTGACTCTGGTTTTGTGTGCCAGGTTCTCTTGGACTCTCTGTCCCCTCAGTTTTCATCCATCAGACCTGGACCTGGATGTCCCGGTCCAAGTACGCTCAGAGACATGTACTCCCTGCTGGGTGAGGGAGGGGAGCGTTTTGCTGCTATTGTCCAGGACTCTGAGCATGAATGACAGCTGAGGTGGTCACACTGAGAGTAAACAAAAAAGCTTAGCAACAGGTATGGTTACATGAGGAACCTATTAGAATATATGGTAGTGCATTGAAAACCCAATAGTCACTTCCTGTTGAAAGATTAGTTGAACCACAGTACAATTAAACAGGGATAAATCATACTGAAGTCTCTATTAAAGTTTCTCCAGTAAATTAAAATGTATATTTGTGTGAACTCTGATTGATGACCTATCTTTAACACATCTGAGCTCCTCCTTAGCTCCTGTGAGCCTAAACTGATTAATGTTGTTTTTGAATTTTTGCTTTTATTTTTCTTCTTAAATATCACCAGATATGAATGAATATATGGACAAATACAGTTAATGTTACTGATATGTGCTTATTTTTATAGGATTTTTTTTTTTCATAAATGCATGCTTTATGAATAAATTATTTAACACATTTTGTTACATTACGTTTCCAAACTTTAATGTATTTATTCTGGTGACCATAAATAAAGTTCACTGCAACAAATTGCCTCCAGAAGTCACCTAATTAGTAAATAGGTGTATAGTAGTCTAAATATAGCTGTGTTGCAAAAAGCTTTAGTAGTTTTTTAGAATATAAGTTAAAAAAAAAAGACAATATTACAAAGAATTATGTTATAAAATATCCCAAGCTTAATCCAACAGAGAATCTGTGACAAGACTTGAAGATTGTTGGTCAGACACTGGATTTTATTTTGGGGTATTAGTGTAAAGGGAAGGAGAATAGAAAGCAACTACATGTTTTTATTTTTTTGTTGGTGAAAAATGCTGATAACCATGCATCATCTTCCTTCCACTTCACAGTGGTGTGCTACTCAGTCGATCTCATAAAATCCCAGTAGAGTGGAAGGTTGTGGTTGTTTAAGGTGTGTGATGGCATTTGCTGGGTGTTTTTAGTTGCCCATTGTGCCAGCAGGTGGCACTCAATATGAGAAGTGACCACAAAGTGACAGATGTTACTCTGGGCAGTGTGTCAAAATAAACCTGTAAATTGTGAACTCTACTGAGCCAGTGATCTTATTTAATAATGAGACATCAATCTGGTTTTCATGATTCAAGGAATCATTGGTTATAAGTTGAGGTGATTCATGGACATTGGCCTGGTCTTTTCTGGGTTTATTTGATGCAGTATGTATTTAAAATATTAGTATTTGAGGAGTTTTTGAGTCATGAGTTGGACCTGCATCACTTCCATTTTGTTTCAGTTCAATCAGTACAAGAGGTAAGGAAGGAAGCTCCGCCTTTACGCTTCCTTTTTCACCATATGTTTTTGATTTCCACATTGGAGTTTACATCCAAACATACACATACTCAGCACATATGGATCCATCACTATATGTTTGATTTGAAAACACAGTTTTTTTTGCCCATCTCAACTGTGATACGAGGGCGTATGTGAGATGCAGGGGCTGGGTCTAAAAATGCTCGAGCCCAGAGATGACGAGTGGACTGCAGGGGCCACGGCAGACTCTGCGACAGGTGGCGCTGGGTTCACACAGCAGGGCGTGGGTGTCTGAGATCTGCTGCTCACACAAACATAAGGGACACGCACAACCAGAGCCAGGCTGAGTCACAAAGACGATGTGCTCATGGACCTGGCTCTCTGCACTCTGCAAGCTGGAAATGGCATGTTTCCCCGAGGACAGGAACCAAAATAAGATTAAAGAAAGATTACTATTTCAGTCTCAGATAGCCTGTTGCTTTTGAAGCAAAAGGCCACACAATAATTCAATTGACTAATGCTGAGTTAAAAATATATATTATTAGTTAAAACTTCAACAAATATAGCAAAAAGCATCCTCAATAAATCCTCAGATCACTATTAGAGAGGAGTTATGTGGGGAAGCGTCTCGGAGATCACGTCAACACCACACACAAGTCCCTCTGGGAATGGCGCCTACGCAGCTCAGCCTTCCTGCGACCTGTATACATCAGCGGCTCTGCTGTCACGAGCAGAGCTCCTCCTCTCCCACCGGCATTGCCCTGCCTTGCCCAGATTACCCATCTTTCACCGTTTTTTTTTTTTCTCACACTCCTTTTTGGTCAAATTATGGGAAGATCTAAAGAGTTTTACTTTCAAAGGAAGATACTTACTGAAAACTGCCTCTGGAAATCAGTCACATTCCCACACTAGTATGAATTAGCTCATAAATTCCTTCCTATGTTTCACTTCTTTCCGCCTTCCTTTTTTATTTGAAGTGAAAGAGTTCAAGTACGAATCCAGAGAAACGTAGCTGGGCTAGAAAGAATCCACTTCTCTCCTTCAATTGCCTCTTGCTTTTAAACATTTTTTTTTCCTTCTGCCTCTGCTGTTCACAAACACATTCTTTACTTTTCCTCTTTTATTTGTCTTTGGCTCATGAATACGTCTTTTGCTCGGTGAGCTGCTTGTTAATTCTGTTTTGTTCCCCTCAACAATCAGCCAGTTTAATCCCGCTTTTCCTTCTGGTAACCTAACAACAGTTGTCCCCACAAATCACCATGCTTGTCATTTACAGAGGAATACAAAGTATTTGATCATTTGTTTCGTGCATGCCTTTAATTATCGGGAGCTGATTTGATGCCAAGCTGAGGTCCTGTTAATGAAGCCATGGGGTTAAAAATGTAATTAAACTGGCTATTATTTTTTCCAATACACATTTACTGTGCCTTGGAAAGTATTCCTGCCCCTTGAACTTTTCCAGATTGTGTCTTGTTAAAACCGTACACCTTAATGTTTTGACTTGTTTTAAGTAAGACATCATCTCAAAGTACAAAGCAACTGTAGAGTAAAATACAAAAAATACAAGACATAAAATACAATTCAGTTTAATTAAATGCCTTTAGAAATCTTCAAATTAGTCAATTGACCCCTAATGGCTTAAATAGACATCAACCGGACTTCTCTTGCTTCTTGAAAGTCTCAAATGCTTCTTTAATTCTGATCATAGGTAGGATTATCATGGTTATTCGTTTTTGTCATCCGTAGTTAGTATATAGTCTACCTGTTTGTAATTTAGCCTCTATGTAAATGCAGCTGTGAAGGCATCAAAGGTTTGTTAGAATAGTGGAAAAAATACTTTGTAAGATTAGCATAACGAGTTATATTTGCAGTTTAACCCAAGTTATATAAAATAAAAGAAATAGTCAGGTAATCAGGATTCGACTTTTTTGGCCTGCGTGGCAAAAAACTAATACCACACATAATCCCCAACAGTCCCTAGCAAGAATGAAACATGATGGTGGCAGCATTATGCTGTGGGATGCTGGTCCCTCCAGGGAGGTTTCAAAGGGGTGGCTAGATGAGGGCCATCTTTGTATTAGAATAGTCCACCGAAAGCCATTAAAGAATTTCAGGAGTTTTACTCCTGAAATTGTGTGTGATAAGTGGACATTGAAATGTTTTTTGTAAAGGACAAAATGTTATGCATTAATATATAAAATATTGATTAGTAGGTTATCATCTCCGTTAGATTTATAATAAAGGATTGATTTTGCATATAAAATTGTCCTTTTGGCCTCTGGGGGCTGCATCATGCTGTGGGGAGACTTTTCTTCAGTAAGATTGATGCAACGCATGGCAGCCATGGAATAAACCTATTAGAGGCTGCAAAAACCTTGAAGTCAGGCTGGAGGTTCACTGTCCAAAAGGAACCATGAATGCAATGATTGAGATTACAGCCTTTTCATGTCTTATATTGGCTTAGTCAAAGTTTGGACCTTATTTTAATTGAGAAATGTGTTATGACTTGAAAACTGTTGTTCATGCATTCTCTCTGCCCAGTCTGGCCTGAGTTTAAGCTTTTTTTTTGCTACATAAATCTGAGAGAGAGATTTCCAAAAAGCCTTGCAGCTGAAGCTGCTGCAAAAAGTGATTTTATAAGGTATTGATTGCAGTGAATAAAAATACATGTCACAATTTTCAGTATGTAAAAAACAATTTGAGAGCCACGTACAAATTTAATTCCACTTAACCATTATGTACTGCTTGGTATTCTATAAATAAATCCCAAAAAATACATTGAACTTGTATTTGTAGCATTACAAAAAAAAGGTTTGCCATGGAAAAGCGTTTTCCATGGCATGGTATGTTTTCATAGGCTCCTATGTTCTTTTTGCATACATAAACTCTAAACCTTGTTTTCCTGGTCCATAATTATTTCCATAAATCACTGTGAGACATAAAAAAAAAAATGCTTTGCCTCCATCTTCAAGCCCATAATGCCTCCAGATAAAGACAGAAATCCAGATGTGTACTCCACATTTACTCTTTCCGTGCATTTCAGCCACGGAAAAGGAAGCTGTCTAGGTTGATGTTGTTTTCACAGAAAAGTGACTCGGGCATACTGAGAGATTAACTACAACCAGGTTGCTTTTCATTCAGAAAGAGCTGACTGAAAGAGCTGGCGTTTACTGTGTGTGGGTGGGAAATTACAGGGGGCTGCCTGTTTTTAATCACGACCATGGCCATGCATTAAATCTTGGCTATTTTGATGCTTTTTTATCTTTTTTTGTTGTTTACATGCATGTAATGAAGTGTGGATGGTTGTTGAAGTTGGAATTTCTAAATTTTTCCACTTCCCCCCTTGGAGATTAAATGTGGTCCATATGTGCAGTACTATTTCTTCTGAGTGAAAATGAGAATGTCCCTCTCTATTTCCAGTCTTTTTCTGCAGGAAGCATTTTAATTCCCTATGGGAGGGTTGTATTCTCTGAATAAAAAAACAAAACAGAAAAATACTGTTATAGAGGTGCAATGATGGGAAATTGAGGAAAGGAGGGAGATGTAAAGTCTTCTCCCCTCCCCCTTCCTATGCTTCCCCGTTGTCCTCCCTTCTTCAGGGTTTGATGTCACTCAAAATAAGCCAATCGTACCTCGTGGACTTCCTATTCCAGTCTTTGCTCCTCCTATTGCCTCAGTCGTTTAAATATATTCTATTGGCACTACTATGTGCAGAGTGTACAATGTGAACCAGCAGCCTGTGTAGAGCGTTACCGCCAGAGAGGAAAGAAGAGAGGAGGGAACGCGTGAGTGGATTTCAGTGCTCAATAGAAGCCTTTATTTGACATGCTCCAGCGATTGCAGCTCAAGTAATTTCCTCCGTCTCACACAGACCTTCTCTTTGCTGATTTTCTGTTTTTCTTTATCTCCTGTTTCTCCAGGCTGGTGCCTAGGATCAGTTTTTTTGATTCAGTTGGGATTGGCTTGCCCCCACAGTTAACATGGGCTGCACAACGGGACAATTTGCTTGCCAACCACAACCCCAGATAAGCTCTGGTCAGGAGAGTTTGTCTCTGGAGGCTGGTGGTGCTAAAGTACCTGAAGTTCTCTCTTCCCTGGAGCGTCTCTCTCAAGCTACTGGAGGCATGGAGAAGTCGTGGTACCGCTGCATCTTTCCTTTCGGCATCATCTCGTTGGTCATAGGGATTGCAGGAACAGGGGTGACCTACACTTACAATGACTTGCCACAAACTAAAGTTGTATCAGTGGTGCTACTTGTCATGGGTGTTGTGCTACTGCTGACGGCGAGTGCTTGCTGGACTCTCCATAAAAAGAAGAGAAGAAAAAAGAAAGAGGCAGAGTCTCTGACATCTGAGCAGTGTCCCCTATGAAACAGATAAAGGAAAGCAATTAGAAGAACGTAAAAACAGAGACTGGCCAAGAGTTTGTCAATGCTCAAGGTATAGCTGAAAAACCCCTCACATTACCTTCAACCAATGCCAAATCCCCTCTTTTATTTATCACGGAGTTAAGAGACATCTCTGGTAAAGAAATTAGAGTAAAAGGACAGACGTTGTTGTCTAGGGAAGGTTTTGGGATCACAATTTCTGAAACTCTCTTTGGTCATCAGGCAGCAGGTACCTCTTGTCAAAACAACTATGGCGGAGACACACAAAAACACAGTTTGTGTGTTTACAAGCACGGAGAGACCCTTTGAGCTTTAATGTGTTGACACCCAACACACTTTGCAGGACTGCTGCTGGTGTCACTGCTGCCGTCACGGGGAACGTCAGTCGCAGCATTCCTCTCATAGGAACAGGTGACTCTCCAAGAGGTTAAAAGTGGGCCAAAGACTGCAACCTGATACCCAGCTGAAAGAGCAGCATGCCCGTGTCACCCGCCAACGTCATTCGCTCATCCTGTGACATTGCAGCAATGTGCGAGGGGCTTTTTATACGCAACAGAAGAGTGGAACTTGAGTCCGCCAGTATCTTTGCTGGCATGTGTGCTGATGATGACCCGGGGAGGACAGAGGACTGGTAAACTGGTCTCAGATCAATATTTGGTTGAGAGATTTCTTTAGAAAGTCCTGAGAAAATAAAAATTTGCACACAGGCCCATCTCCAAGTCCATGCTTTCAGCGGCCTTTTGTAGCTTTTGGTGGGGGCTGACATTGACTTTCTGACTGACTGATTGCCTTTCTGTCAAGTGCAGGTATTTATGCCCAGCTTTGTGTCTATGAGGGATACTTATTGAAAGACACTGCCTGGGGGAGGCATACCACTGCAGGCACTTTGACTCATTCTGCTCCTCCATTGCCCCTCCCACTTGGTGCCTTGAGGATGCACTTATGGAAAAAATCTCTGTCACATTCCCCCATTTCTGTCTGAACTTCAAAAAAAAAAATCTGCTATTTCTTCTTTCACCCAACAAATATCTCTCCCATATTTGAAGGGCAGTAACTTCGTCAGAGTAGAGTACAAAGCTGCTCACTATTGAGCACTGAGTAATGTTTTGGTTCTGATAATCTCTGGGGTTTCCCTTTCCCACACGTTTTCCTTCAGAGACAGACTGCTTGTGAATAGGGGCATTCAGTGAATGCGTGTGATGCACAAGGCTATTTTATCGGTGTCTTAAACACTTCTTTTCGTGACTGAATGTTGTGTGAGCTAAAATAAAACATGAAATCACAGAAGGAATGTGTAATGTACACATAGATAGAGTGAAAGGAATATGCTCTGCTTGTCTCCACATGAATGACTCAACTAGCCCTGCAGGATCTCTAAGAACTTTTATTGATCAAAATCACATTGATTCTGGCTTGGAGTTCAGTGATGCTCGCCGGGGAGAGCGTGGCTATACATGCACGTTAAGCAGTTAGCTCACAAAGCCACAGACCATCTCAAGCTTCAGCTTGTAAACTGGCTTTTGCCTTCCTGTCCGCTTTCGGGAACTGTCTGTTCTAATGGTTTGGAGCTCATTTGTGCATTTACTGCTCATTTTGCTTTTTGTACTGATGTTAGCCACACTCTGGTGGTTTAAACAGCAGCAACTGAGGGTTGAACAATAGCGGTAATGAGCAGTAGGATCTTGGAAGTCACTGCTTTTGAGATTTATGTGAGAACAGACAGGAATGCCTGCAGCTAGATTAGGATCAGTCATCCTGAAAAGAATGTAATTATTTAAGAGGAAATATGTTGCATCACTGGAGGTTATAGAGATGATTTCTGCTGTACTGGAGCATAGAAGCTCGTCTCTGAATCTACTCTCACTGCGGAGAGATGAGATTTAACAATTTCCAAAAATATTCTTACAGTAACCATAAATTTCTTTCACTTCATATGTCAGTTTGTTTTTTTACATAGAGCAGTGGTGTCCTTTAAACTCAGAGACAAAGCAGAAGCTCTGAAATGACATTACATTGGACAACATAACAAGCTGTCTGCCTCTGCATTTTGTGTGTGAACTACTTTTACATCTGCTCCCTTTATGGAGGCCCTTAGAAAAACATAATTTTGCTATCCTTTGTTGTCTTTGATACATAACTACTCAGTGTTTAAATTAAAGTAAATACTAAATATATGATCTGGAAACCTCCTGCCTTATATAATGTTGATTTTTTTTTAAAGCTGTTGACTTAGAGGAGCAAAAAGAAAGACTGAGATCTTTGATGGGTAATTTTCTTGGGGGATGTAGTGCTTGCAAAAAATAGAAACAAATGAGGTACATAGTCTTATATTTCTGCCTTGGCTTGTATATTATTGCAGTTTTTACATGTACAGCACACACTGACTGTATGACTATATTTTGTTTGGATAGATATACCTAAATTTACAATTAAGCTGTATTGTGCCAGTATAAGTTGGTGGGTGTTGACCAGATTTAATTTTTGTTTGTTTGAAACATGAAGTGATTTCTTCTCTGCCTTCTGAATTTTTAAAGGGAAAGTCTACCTCTTTCTGCTGCAGGGACTAATGTCCCTCTCCTAGTAGACAGCTAGGCTGTCAGTCTGTTTGCTGTTGTTTACTTCACTAAATATGTTGCTTACTGTGCCCTCCAATTTTTGGTGCTGTATATAGATTGTTTTTTAAAATTTGTATTATGTATTTCTATCTTTATGTTAATGTTCTCTTTCTGTTTGTACTGCATTAAATAAATGTTTATGCTTTGTGTCTTGAAGAAAACATGTTTTGTATTTTTTGAATGATAAAGTTGTTTCTTTGTGAACAGACTGGGTGGGGCTAAAACAGTGAAGACTTGTCGGTTGTGGACATATTACAAATTACAGTTGTTTCCTAAAGTATAAAAACGTTTTTGCAGAACCCACCTCAACTTCACATATAGCTGTAATATCTGTGTTAAGCAGACCTTTTGTCATGTACTGCCTTTGTCTGACTGGATTAATGGCAGAGATATGCAGTCATTTGGTAGGAAGTCAGACTGGCCAGTGTCAGGCAGAATAAACAACTCCCCCTACTGGCAGGCCACCCTCAGATATATTGTAACTGATGCTAATACTGTATAAATTAACAGCAATCATACACAGTCAGAAATTAACATCACCATGGCTGTGAGTGTTATAGCATAGCATGATGCATGTAAACCATACTATCTTCAGGATGAAACTGCAAGGATTTTTAAAACCAATCTCTTTTTGCAAAGGTTTGGATTTTTTAGGAAATTTCACAATCTGATTTATGGACACAAACTCAATACACTTACACCCACACTAGTCAGAGGTCTCTTGTTGAGTTGACCTTACACTTTTTGTAGCCTTCGACAATATTCTTCAATTCTGAATGGGTAGCTTTAATTTAATTTGTTTTGTGCCTTTTAAGGATGGCCAGCAAATTTTAATATTTGCTGATAACGTGGGAAAATGAAGCAGTTGTGGAAGGGACCCAATGTTTAGATCGCTCTACTGGGTGGAGCAGCCAAACAGGTCAAAGTGCAGACGCGGGTGGAAGTGGTCATTTGGATTTTGACTGTCAGCACAGATCACAGGAAACCAGTTGGGAGCAACTCATCCGCCTCCGTATCTACAGGACTTGGCCTCCAACCAGAACATTCAACACTATTTGACCTCTCTCAAATTTTGAATTATACAAAACTGACATCACCTTAGAGAGAGAGGCATAGAGATGCAACAGGCAGCTCAGCATGACATTATTAAGTCTGGATTGGAGCCATCTGGAGCCTGATGGCTTTATTTATGCTTTATTCAAATTCCAAATCAACAGCATCTGTGGAAAAGACAAATCTGTATCTAATTAGTCACTGCCTGAAGCCGGCTCCGAACGATACCTTCGTAGAGGGGATAGAGTTACATTTCAATTGTGACTTGGCTCAGATATCACGACAGCTGTTTTGGTGCCAGGTGTAGACAGAGATTAGACACATAAGACCAGACAGTCAAACTGAATCATAGGGAAATTATGTTAAAATTCCATCTTAACCTAGCTATTGTTAGCCAAATGTGATGAGACATATTAGATTTAATGAGACTGGGTAATAACTGACAAACTCAATTTGGATCTTTGATTATTTTTAATGTCCAAGAAGAAAATTTCACTCTTTAACAAATATATTTCTTCATCTAATTCAAATAAAACGAATCAGAATGATGAAGGTCAGAGTATCATTCCTTTTTTGTGACACGTTTGTGTGTGGTGCTTTACAAATTATGTGGTTTTATTTCTTTAAAAATTTGATTTAAATGCCATTATTACCATTCAACCTATGATTTTTCTGAGAAAGTGCTTGAGATGGGTTGGTGTTTCTATGGAAACAGTGCATTTAGTTGAGCATATCAGAGCCCTTAGCCTGACTGAGGTCACTCCTGCGATCTAGTCAGATAATTTGATCACTCACCTCCAGTGAGAAGTCAACGAAGAGTTAAGTTCCCCAGTGAACTAAGGATTAATAGGAAATGTGCTGCCCCTGTTTTCCATTGGCATACGCTTGAAAAATTGTTTCTAATTTTCCAAGAGTTTGTTTTTACCATTCTGTTGAGTTAAACTCATAATCCTAAACTCTTGGTCTTGTTTGTGATGATGACGGGATTAGTTGCGCAAGTGATGTGCAGCTCAATTGAGAGCCTGAGAGGGACAAATGATTATTATCAGGGCACTCTGCTTCTCCGTCACCCTTTTTAAAAGACCAGCAATCAACAGTATACTACTCAGCACAGAGAGTAGGGATGCAACACAAAGGTCTTAATTATGTCAGTCCCTCAATAACAGGTGCTTCAAAGGCCTAATCAGTCTGTTACTAGATTCAATCTCAGGACCGGTCAAAAGATTACACACTCATCATGAACATGGATGTCATGTTAATTTGGGGTTAAAGGAGATGCATTTGAACCATTCTTCTTTCAGGGCAGACTGATAAT
The DNA here is from genome assembly GCA_903066825.1 of Alfaro cultratus. Classification (NCBI taxonomy): domain Eukaryota; kingdom Metazoa; phylum Chordata; class Actinopteri; order Cyprinodontiformes; family Poeciliidae; genus Alfaro; species Alfaro cultratus. Next base: position 46,980 of record CAEFZX010023496.1, on the reverse strand, counting down.
ACATCATGCAAGCCTAGAGATTTTTATCAACAAGAATTAGGCATATAAGTAATCCACCCGAAGAAATCAAAGTAAATTATTCCACAAATAAGGTATGGGTAAAAATTTTGAGTTACACCAGTATGACGTATTGAACAAGTGTACATAAATGCATTAAATGCTTGCAGAACAGCCTTTTTTTTTGGAAATGACAACTTCTAGAAAGAAGTTACATGAATTGTTCAGATTTTAAATTGGATACAAGTCAGGTGATCTTTTTATCTAGACATTCCTCCTATTACTCTGTTTTTGTTTGTAAAACTTTTTTTTCAGATGTCATTTAGCTTGTCAGCTTGGGAAGCTATCTATTGTAGCTTTGGCACATCATAAATGGCAACACAAGATTAAGGTTTTGGAGTGAACTAGTCAAAGTCTGTGCTTAAGTTTGATTGAAATGTGGTTATTGTAGCTATTCATACCAAAAGCCCTCCAATGTGCCTGATTTAATTAAAACCTATTTGAAAAGTGGAGTGGGTCAAAATTCTGGAGTTCAAAAACAATTATTTGGTTTAAGTGACAGTTAATTTTTCACAATAAGCATATTGTTTTTGAGAGTTTTCTGGTAATAAACAGAATCATTAACCCCAAGAAAGACTTAATCTGTAAACGGGCAAATATGTTTTTACAGTATTGTATATTGTCTGTCCAATTTTAGCTGTACATAAAAAAGGTTTTAGTGACCAAAAACACAGGATACATAGCAATGCCATGTCTTTTGTATTTACCTTCTGATCTTATTTTTTCTTTTTCTTATTTAAGTCAATAAAAAGTGTCAAATTAAACTACAAATGACGTACAAAAACAGGTTCAATAAAATTTCCTACTGACAAATAGTAATATGTAGATGCATGTCCCTTTAATTACGGTACCTTTAAACACTGTTATTCAATTCAACTACATTTCCCAAAGTACTCCACAAGAATATGGAAGTTTGTCATATTCAGGTCAACCAATCAGATGTTCACACACGTGAGCGCGTACTTCGAAATGGCGTTCTCTTGTCCAATGACTTTCTAGAATTTTACAATTTATATGATATAACCAATCAGCGCTTTCGTTCTTCAACGTGACCAATCAGCATGTCGCGTCGTTGCGTAGAGGCGTCATCATTCTCCTCCAATCAAACTGAACGCAGCGTTTAAACCGTGTGCGCGGGCGGTCCTAGGGCGCTTTAGGGGCGGGTCCAAACCAGGACTCGTGCTTGAATTTGAATTCAGGAAAGGTGCTAGTAACTTGTTTAAATATTAGTCAGCAACGGCAGCTCAACATTAGCTGTAACTTAATAAGTATTAATCTATGTAGAAATAATTGTATCCCTGGTTTACGTCTAAATAATATTAGCTTCTACAATCGTAACGTTTAAACATCTGCTTAGTCTTGCATCTACATCCTGCTAAGAAGAGACCAGTCTACTTGCAATGAAAGCGGGCGGTAAGTAACTATTCTTATTTTCAGTTGTCTTACTTAACAACAATAGATAATAACTGTTTAAAGATAGTATATAATCGCCTTAGCTTCCTAGAATTCACTGGTTTCATGCTCATATCTTACCTGAATTAGTGATCGATTCCTTCTGGGCTTTACAGTAACTTCAGGACAAAATAGAAATGTTTAAAAGAAGCAAACCCATGCCCCTTTTAGAAATGTTATTTTCTTATTGTAGCAGCTGCTGCAAAATAGATTCGAAGTTTAAACTTTGTGAAACTAAGTGATAATTGAACCCAACTTTACTGGACGACGGGAGGGAAATTTGGGCGCTCACTTGATTTGGCTTCTCCCATACAGCAGCATGAGTTCCCCGTCGTTAGATTGGTCCTAAATGTAGTAAATAAACTTAAGAAAAACGTTTTGTTTCAGGTAATAATTAAATCATCACTTGTACTTTTAATTTTAAAAAGTTTAAGTAGTTTTGCATGCGTTTTAGATTACCTTAATAGTCCCCCTGGGGGTGTCTTACTCGGGAACACTTTAGTAGGGTGACTTTCATTGTAAAGTTACAGGAAAGTACGTTAATAATTTTATTATACTGCAAAAGTAAGATTAATTGCTATGCTTAAAAAATAACCTTCAACCATACATTTTATTTATAATTTCAACTGAAGACACTTTGTTCTCCTGGTTTATGTTTTTCAGTATAATTTTACCCAATTATGAATATCCTTATTAAATACAGCTGTCATGTCAAGTGAAAAGTGTGCTTTTTCTCTCTTAGATGTTCAAAAGTGACATTTACTTCCAATGTGTTCTTGGTAGTAGATCTCTAAAGTGCACTTGTCACACTTCACCACTGTACTTTTTACACATTACAGCAGTAATACTGTTGTAATGTGTAAACATTACTATAAACTAGTATGCCTACTATAATAGTTCATAGTAGGCATGAACTACTTCATACGTCTTGCCTGATAACCTTATGTAATAAGTAATACTATTATATTGAGGCATTAGAAACAATTTGTATTTATTTTGTTCATTGAATAAGATGAGAGTTCTAGCTACAAAAGGAAAAGCAGTATAAATTGTAATATGTTGCCCATGTTTTTTTTAAAATTGCTATTAATTCAGTTTACTTGTACATCACCAAATGACAAGAAATTTAACTTTGGAGTACTCTACAGATAAACCCAGATTTATTTCAGATCAGTTGTCATTAGATTTGTAAGGAACGCTTGTTGCACTGTTCATTTTGAATGTCTGTTCACAGTTTGCTAGCAGGCTGCACACTGGCTTTTAAATGAAGTGTAAATATTGGTTTGTCATTAGAGTGAGAATTTGTGTGCCAAATTTGCACTAAGATGTGAAGTGCTTGTTCACATTGTGAAGTAAATGGATCTGTTTGCCTGATATTGGATAGAAAAAACAGTTATTAAAAGTTTTTTGCGTAACTTTCTTCCTTCTAGCCGTCCACTGCCGTTGTTCAAAATGCTACTCTATTCCGGCTCGGAAGCGGGTTCGTAAGCGATCGTCCACTCTAACTCTTCTATCGCTACCGGAGGAAATTCTTCTCTATGTGCTCCAGTGTCTCTCTGCAGAGGACCTGCTGTCTGTCAGAGCGGTAAGTTAAACAACTCGTGACTCATATTTTTTCTTCTCTTGTTGATGAGTCTAAAATCCTTTTGGTATCTGATGTAGGTTCATTCACAGCTACGGAATATTGTTGACAGCCACAACAGTGTATGGGCCAGAGTCAGTTTCAGAGACACGTGGCCATCTCCTAATGTTTTATGGCTGTTTGAAAGGTACAGATCCTTCTTCTGGGTAAAAAAGAATAAATATAATTGCTCCCCGAAAAGATTTTTAGCTAAAATTATTCACTGATTTCAGGGCTGCTGAGAAGGGGAACTTTGAAGCTGCTGTGAAACTTGGGATTGCCTATTTGTACAATGAAGGACGTAAGTACAGCAGTTTTTCCTCCTACACTCTAAATGTCTGCTTAAAACATCATGTTAGTTGAATGGACGTCAACAATAGGCGCAAATCCTCTTGATGAAATGATTGCAGCTCTTCATTCTTGCCATCTCTCCCCTCCAGCTTTGTTGAGCGATGAAGGGCGAGCGGATGTATGTGGTCGAAAAGCCTCCCACTTCTTCAGCTTGGCGGAGAGCCTGCTCTCTCCCAAAGCGGATCCCTTCACTTGGGTTTTCATCCGTCCTCCGTGGTCGCCCACTGGCAGCTGCTGCAAGGCCGTGGTGTTCGATCACCTAAAGGCTGAGTGTGAAAGCAACATGGTAAGTTCTGCTGCTGGCAGTTCAGAGGAAACGAGTGTGAACGCTGGTGATTGGGTGATGCAGTAAATGCACACAGCTTATATATTTTTTTCCCCATTTCTCTGCAGGAAAAGAGGGGCCCTTTGTTGCACTGTTTGGCCCGAGTTTTGCTCCTGTTTGAAGTGAGTAAGCGTCGCAGATATTTCTGGGTGGGGTTCACTTGGTTTTTGGTTTTGTTATACTCTTTAACAAAATATAAATGTCACCAGAAATGCAGGCCAAACGGCTGCCTTTCTTCTCTTTATGCAACTGTTACTCAAAGCCCCCAGTGGGCTCCGTTGTTTGACAGCATGACACATCAGGAGACTTTGTGTTAGCCAGAAACAATATGTGTCAGGCGCTGTTATTCAGCTGCTTTCTCAGAAGTGTGAGAACAAAACGCTCCTCTCCAAATACGTGCCGTGAACATCTGGATCTGTGCTGCCTGTTTTTCAGGAGGAAGAGAAGCGATCGGATGCTGTAGCCATGCTGGAGGAGTCGTCGCGGGCCGGCTGTCTGCAGAGTTCATACTTGCTGTGGGAGTACAGCAGGAAAGCAGCTGTGAGTTTAGTTCTGTCTTCAGTAGAACCTGGTGCAAAGACAGGTTCTACTGTCTTCTGCCTTTCAAAAGTATTCAGACCTCTGTAGTGTAGCTCTGGAAGGGCTGCAGAGGTCCACAGCTCAGGTGGAAGAAAAACCTATGAACTATGCGTTTCATAAACTCATACTAAGGTTTTTCACTAAATACCAGTGAAATATATTTAAATTTGAATATGACAAAATGTGCAAAAGTCTTTGGTTAGTAATACTTTCAAGGCACTGGCTTTCAAGGAAGCTTTTGAAACTACGTAAGGAGATAAATGAGGCTAAACATGTTTTTTTTTGTTTGTTTGTTTTACAATTCAGATGTCTGACCCTGGAAGGTATCTTCAGTGTGTGCGAACCCTCAGGGACTATGCAGGCAAAGGATGCTGGGAAGCACAGGTGATCAAAGACCTTTAAATGCATGGTTTGTTATATCACTGTGGGTTTTGTTTTCCCTTTACTCCTCAAAAGTTTCCTTTGACACCATTCAGTTTCTCTTTTTGTTTTGACTCCTCCATTTGGAAAATTCTTGTTGAAACATTTATCACACTGTATCAAAGAGGGCCTGACAGGATTCTACAATCCTGCCGACAGGATTTAGTTTTTCCCCCCCTTCTCATCCCAATAAATCATAATATGAAATCACTTTTAGTAAACTCTAGCCAGATTGTCATTATGGTGCAGCACAGTTCAACAAGCTGTCAGGATCTCTAAAGCTATTCTGAAACACATTTTAACATTTGGTCTCCTTTGTTCCTCTCAGTTGTCTCTGGCTAAAGTGTGCAGCAGTGGGAATCCATTGGGTTTGGAGTCCAAGGCCTGCTCGGAGATTGTGGCACAGATCTTCAATCCCTCCAACTCGGTGCATCAACACAGCACTCAGGGTATCCTCAGACAAGGCATTAAGGACACAATGAGGTACGAGGAGACAAGAATTTCACTTGACCTAGTATAATAGAGGTTAAAATTCTTGTTTACATTTTTGTCAATAGCAAATTCTCAATGGTTTTCCAAAAAAAGATTTGTCATGTTTTATTAGTCACGTTATAACTGCCAGCTTTAATGTGTTTGCTGGATTTTATGTGTAGGAACCACACTAAGCAGTGTATAATTATGAAGTCTGATCTAAAGGTTTGACATCAGAGATAAAGAGACTGAATTCTTGCCCATTTCTCTGATTGGATGGTGGCCTTCAGTGAACATCAGTTTAAGTTTGGCCATGGATTCATGAGTTTCTTTAAGTCAGGACTTTGACTAGGCCATTTTAGCACATGAATTTGGTTTGATCTTAACCATTCTATCACTGTAGTTCCTCCAGAGACATTACTGTATGTGCATCTTGTTGGTTATTTTAGGGGATGTTGTGGCATATAAGGATGAAGGGGATGCACTAATTTTGTTGATCTATAGCACTAAATCATTTGTGGTTGACAAAATGTGGTAATTGAAGGAACGCAAATGCTTTTGTAAGACTTTGTAGTGTTTGTGTTCTTTCTATACAGCTGAAATAAAAAAAAATTAATAGATTTGTCATCAAATGGAGCATAAGAAATAATTATGTCCTTGTTTTCCTGCGGCTGCAGGTACATTCTGGTGGACTGGCTCGTGGAGGTGGCCACTATGAAGGACTTCTCCAGCCAGGCGTTGCATGTGACTGTGGGTTGCGTTGACCGATACCTGTCCCTGCGTTCTGTCCCAAAGGCCCGCCTTCAGCTGTTAGGAATTGCCTGCATGGTGGTTTGTACACGGTGAGGGTCTTCATACTTCAAAGTGTTTTATTGTGAGTTTTTTTTTCTCTCCAAAATTACAAGGGACATTGTAGTTTGGCTCATAATCATGCCAAACTGAAAATGTTTATATTTATTTATTCTTAGATATATTAGCAAAGAAATCCTGACTATACGCGAGGCCGTTTGGCTGACAGACAACACCTACAAATATGAAGACCTGGTGCGGATGATGGGGGAGGTTGTGTCTGTGCTGGAGGGAAAGATAAGGGTGAGTGTTGCTGACTATCTAACTGCTGCTGTTCTTTAGTTTTGTATTCTATTGTAGAGGTAGTAATTAAATGTCCTTTTCTTTTCTCCCCATCAGAGACCCACGCTGCTGGACTACGGGGAGGTGCTGCTGTTCCTGCTCCCCCTGGAGAGGCGCTCCTCTCACCTCTTCAGCTATGTCTGCGAGCTGTCGCTGCTCTACTCTGCTCTCGCCACGCCGCCTCCCGCCAAGCTGGCCTGCGCTGCACTGCTCCTCACAAGGGCACTTCATCACTATGGTACCAACACCCCTCTTTAATACAAGCATATAACGCAAGAGTGAAGTTTCTGCTTAACTTAACTTGACTTGCCTGCTGTTCTGCAGGTCCCGTCTGGCCCACACTGCTGAAGGACTACACAGGGTTTACCGAGGAGGACCTCGTTCCTCTCACTGTGCTGCTCTATGTTAAGTGGTGAGTGCATCAGTGTGTGTTTTGATTGGATTAGCTAATCCAATCAAGTTTTGTCAAAAACCTGGCAAGCAAACTCAGGAGGATTAACGACCATTCTTATTGCAAAGGTTGAGAAATGAATTACTTTGAGATGATTACATTTAAAAATATATTTCATCTTTATCACTATGCCTCTTGATTTTAGCATTCTGTCTATTAGTATTTTATTTTTTAACCAACCAACTCGCTCACTCACATTCAAAAACATTTTATTTTATTTTTTTTATGTCTTACTTAATTTTCTGATTTGTGGATCCAACTACCACAACAGTTTTGTTGTTTATATTTTCTACTACATTGTTAAATGTCATGAATGTTACAAAAGTAGTGAAAAAAACCAAAACTGTAAATTTAAGTCTGGAAACGTTAACAGTTGGAAACAAACACAAAAGAAACCTGGGTATGTGCACTGCTGATGAGGTGGCTAAAAGAAAACTTTTAAAAAAGGAAAATTGTGATTGTTTTAAAATATTTCTGGTTGTGAAAAACGGACTGTCATGATTTGTGAAACTATTGAAGCGCAATAGTAAAAGTGCAGCTTGCAATCTGTGAGCTACTTGTTGTCACACTGTGTTAACTTCTAGGGCTGTGTAATTTTATCGATTGCATTATATTTATCAATATTTTTTCCCTCAAAGTATCAATTTTTCATCTGCGAGTATCATTACATTACATCCTACTTTGAGTTTTATGTCAAATCCACGTGAGTTAAATGACAGCTATCACACATGACATTTTTTTACCCAGTTGCTCATGTACATTAAAAATGACATGTAATGAAACAATTAGTTACAATTAATTAAATATTGAAATAGATAAATCACACTATCTAATATAAATGAATAAGACAAAAAGGTTCCTTTTCTGCATAACCAAATACACAAAGCCACACAATTAACATTTAAATAAAGTAAATGTATAACAAAAACATTGATTACACCATTAGTTAATTTGATTCAATCCAAGTCTATGGAACACAAAATGTTACCAAAATCACTCTGTCCCTCTACAATCTTTCAGAAAATCTTAAAAATGTATTGAATCACATCAAATCGCACTGTTTGCCGATTATCGTGACATATCGTATTGTGAGCAGAATATCACTTATCGTATTGTATCGTGAGATGCTGTAGCTCACAAAGTGGTGGGGACATCGCAAAGAAGACAAAAAAGAAAAACGTGGAATTATTATAAATGTAATCGCCATGGAGATGGTCAGGAACTTTATTACAATTTTGCTGATATCATAGCAAAGTTAATATTTATTTTAACAACAGCAGGACTAATTGTTGCTTTTCTGTTTCAAATGATCCAAATTAGGAAATGTTATCGTCTGGGCAGAAATTCACACTGGACCGTCTTTTGATCCACTGATTTTTCTCAGTCTTTTTTTTATTGACTCTATATATTAGACCTGACAACTACAGACGCATTTCCGTGTAAATGTATGATGAGTTTATGATTTTATAGCTTAAAAATCCTGCAACATTTGAACGAATACTATGAAAATTTAAGTCTGTAAAATGTTATGAAGATAGTGTAGGAAGCCTGTTACTGAATTACCTAGGATAATATAATAATATGCCTGTAATTTCTAAGCGCTGTGCCAAGGAATTACACTGATGCCCAAAAATGTGCAATGGTACTTCCTGTTTTTGTTTGAAGATACACTTTAGATGTTTAGAGTATAAAAATAATTAATCCTAAAGAGATTGAAAACTGTTGCTATTCTTTGCATGACATATATAAAAACAGTTTAGTTCTATTTTATTCCACTGAGCCAATTTCCATTAAGTGACTATTTGCCACCTTTTACTGTAATGGTGGTGTTAATATTGACAACAATAAAACAAGCTTTTTTTCTTTTTTTTTTAAAGCGTCTTTACTGATTGCAAAACAGTGTTAAAGAAACCCACATTCTGAAGTGGAAACGGCTCTTAAAAACACTGCGGCCCACTTTCTGTTTCATTGCTGTCCCATGACTCACACATGACCATCACCTAGCTGTTCTCCTTCTCCATGAAGATAGTTAACAGGAATTGATTAGTCGTGAGTCTGGCTGTTCTCAGCTTGCCCATGTTGATTAGAGAAATAGGATGTCAAACATATCTGTGTCGAAGGGAAATGGATGCCCATTTTGGCTTTAAAGCAAACATGAAGCACAGAGCTACAGTGTCATAAAGATGGTGGGAGGCATCGCTGGTTGAGAAACGTGCCTCAGTGTGAGTCACTTTGATAGGTTCGCGGCCTATCTATGGCCCAATCCTCAAATGGACAACTAATGAGATTTGTCCTGAAGAGTTGATTATACTGTTGATTCAAGCAAAGTGCTCTCAGCTTAGTTATTTTTTTTTCTTCTCTTTCTGTTTTTTTCCCTCGCTCCCATCTGTCCTCAGTTTCAGTCAAGATGTGCCCAAAGACTACAGGCACGTGTCTCTGACTGGAGTCAAGCAGCGCTTTGAAGATGAGGCCTATCAGCAGATCAGCAAGGAGAATGTACCCAATTATATATATATTTTTCTCTATTAGTTTTCTAAACCTGAATGGTTACTTATTTCTGAATTATTCTCTATCACAAGGTTATGAATTTTAAAGAGCTCTGCCAGATCTTGGAGATCCCTGAAGTTGTGCCTCAGATGGAGCCACCTAGTCCAACTAGTGGTCAACCAGCTGACATCCACACCTTCCTGGCTTCTCCATCGAACACTAGCAAGAGGTAAGGCAGAGTCCAAACCGGCAAATTTTGGCTTTGAGCTTGCCAATGAGGACAAAATGTACTGTTCCTTCAGTCTTGAGATCTGCAAAGATTCTTAATATCTGGAAAATATTGGGAGATTGATTGCTTTTCAAATGATGGTCTTTATTTTGCATTGGACACATCACAACTTACTTTTTTTTTTTACCTAACTCTTCAGTCATTTTGTTGTTTAGGTGACAGAAAAGCCTCAGATGAATTCACACTAATTGAAAAAAAGTTAACTGACGAAAGGAAGGAAAAAAAAAAAGATTTTGGATTCCCAAACTTTTTTTCCCCCACATTGTCATCTACCTAAAATAATGGTCTAAGTCAAATTTTGGCAATAAGGAGATGGAGATTTTTATTTATTTATTTTAAATCACATTTAGCAAAAAATGACTGGGGCCATTATATTAAGACGATGCCATTATGTCGGGCTAAAGAATCCCAAGCTGCTGTCGTCACACCATCATAAATTGCTTGGCGGTTTTATATGACGGGAGTTTATATTCAACAAAGGTTATTTCAGTACAGACATAAAAATATAGGTACTAATAGGAAAAAAAAAACATTACAACATCTCTTCACCACTCTGGGTGAGCAGAAGAACTGTATTTTTTTTCGGGAGCATACAGTTTATAAAACTACTAGAAATCTTTTGAAGATGTGTAATTTTAAAACTCAATTTTATTTCCTTTTAAAGTTCAACTAGAAAATCATATGTAATGTTTAAAAAGCTGCAGTATATGACCATTGAAGAATATGTTATTTGTGCAGTGAGAAACCACAGCAAGGCTTCTGTCATGAGCCTGAACTCACCAGTAGAAAAATGACCACTGTTCCTGCGCCACTTTTCTTGCTCATGTAGCAGTTCTCCTTGCCGTGACAAACAGCCTTGGTGAACCGTCCAGACGGTGTTTTTCTTTGTGCCATCTGCGAGAAGCTCCTGTGACTCACTGTAACCCCTCCACTCGTCCACTGTCTCTGTCCACAGGAAACGCGATGATGGCACACAGGCCCACCGAAGCGGCATGGTGGCCACGCCCACAGCGGAGCTGTCCAATCAGGAGGAGATGCTGCTGGGAGACATCCTGGACTGGAGTCTGGACTCTTCCTGCTCCGGTTATGAGGGGGACCGCGAGGAAGACAGCGAGGTGGAGAAAGATGGGGATTGTGAGTATAAAATAGAGATGATCTCACTGCAAGGCCTCTGTGTAATGCATGTAAATGAAGTACTTTATATGCAGAGGAGCAGAATAATGCATCATCCCTTCTTTTAGTGAAACATTTTTCCACTGGAAATGACTCTTCTCCGTCTTATCTTCATGCACTTTTTTTGTTAATAAAAGCTAAATTGAGTAATGATTTACACATTGTTTGAAGAAGTTTGAAATTTGCTTCCATCATTCTCCAAATCTCGATCAGTCTGACAAAAAAAAAAATTGCTGTTAGTTTTTTCAGCTGCCATCATTTAGAAAGTAATAAATAACCTTTTGTTTTTGGTTGTTGCAGCACAACTTATTGATCATTTTGATATTTAAGTTCAGACTGGTAAACACTGACTCCTTTGGAAATGCTTTTCTGTTTTGCCCTCAACATTGTTTTACTTATGAAATTTATGATCAAACTTTCTGATCTGAATTCAGTTCATATACCAAACAAGTCTTGAAGTCAAAGCTGAAGCCAGCGTAATGTCCTGATTTGTGGAGATTAGAATTGTATGTTATCTTAAATTATTGCACAAGTAAAACATTTTAAGCCTCGTTCTATTTTTATTTTGATAATGGCTTATAGATGATGAAAACCCCAAATTCAAACAAATAAGCTTGAAATATTTCTGTTTAAATAAATCAATATGAGTTTTATTTTTTTAATTATAGAACTATTTCATGATATAATTTTTTTTTTGTCATACTCATATGTTTGGATTTACCTGGCCTTTAGGTACAAACAGTTCCTCTACTGTGGAACATTTTTGAATCAACAATGTTTGGATTCATACGAAGGGGACATTTTATGCTCACTTTGATCACCAGTGATTCAGAATAATTTAATAAGAGATAATTAAATACAAGTGGGTTGATGTTTTCAGGTCATATGTTCTCAATGCGATAAAATCTGGAGTTTGGAGAAGTATGTAATGAAGAATTTGTTGGAACCATGGCTTGCCACAGCTGTCCGGATTGTTTTGATCATATCTCTCTGGTATGTTGAACCAATTTCTTACTACTTTCAACAGTTTCCATGATGTATATCAAACTGCACCCCCTGGCTGATGGGGACAATAAACTGGAGCACTGCCGAGCTCTCTCCAGCGACGACGACAGCTTCTGTGAAGCGGAGAGTGACGGGATCAAGGACTGCCCAGGCCAAGAACCGTCTGCCTCATCCGCAGATCTCCACAGTTCAGGATACTCATCTGTACAGAGTGTTAGCCCATCATCTACGTGCTCCTCATCCTCCCTCCTGACCCGCACATTCAGGACCTTTACCGCATCACTTGGCACGCCGTCTGCCAACGCCCAGCCAGGTTTCCGCCTCTTGGTGCCCATGCAGAGGCCCTGGGGGACCTCCACCAGACAGGTGAAGAGGAAGAACGTAGCGGCGCATAGTGTAGGTGAGATGGAAAGGGAAGACGAGGATTTGGAGGAGGATTTTTCAGCAGGCACAGGCTTCCTGAGCCTGTGAGCCTCCACGACCACATGCTGTTCACAGACCACTTGTTTAGTTTCTAACCTGCAGAACTTTTAAATCGTCATCAATGTTCAACTATCCTGCGAGTCTGAGCTGGTCATTCAACTGCTAGAAGATCAAAGACGATAAGCATTTTAAGACTAGGCGAGAAAAAGGAACTGCTTAGCTTTTCTTTTCTCACATTTCAGTTAGATGTTTACAGAAACGGAGAAGTAGAAATACCTCCCAGAGGAAACCATAGTCGGCTCTAAAACCACTGGAATATCGTCTCGACTTTCCTCAGGACCCAAAGTACTGGCTGCCATTTCTTTGTGCAACAACCTATCTCAGATACCATTTGAAAAGAAACAAATATCTCAATGATTTATTATTTTCAGGGGTAAAAAGTGTTCTTTGTTATTAAAAAAAAAACAAGCATAATTGTCTTGTTTGTGGTTGCTTTTGGTTGCCATCACCTCTGTTATGCACTGCCTGTACTGTATTTGAGTTATAACTGAAGGTGACTACTGTTATTGAAAATATCTGCAACTGAAGTCTAAAAAATAGTTTTCTGATGATTTTTCTTCCTGAGTTTTGTCGTCCTGCAGCTTTTCCAAAGGTACTGTGTTGTAATTAGTTTTCAAAAATAACAGAGCTGTGAAATCAGTCACTGATAATCTTAAATGGCTTCAGTTCAGTTTTGCGCAAGCTGTGCTGTTGATGAATCATTTTGTTTACTTGTGGCACACTAATCCCATCAAGAGCCTCATACAGATGTTATTCACTAACATGCTCTGATGCTGAAGCAAAAAAATAAAAATCAAGATACTTGCTGGATTTTTATGCTTTGAGAAGACCATAGAGGAAATGTAAAGTTAAGCTTCCTCCAAACTGAATCAAGTTTTGCACTTTTATCATCACATGTGTGCATAGGAATGTACCATTCTTCCTAATTTTCTCTCAACATTCAGTATTGAAGAATATTTTTAATGAATGTGTTTCTTTATTTAACACAACACACTAGAAGAAACCTTAGAGGGTTTTTGTGCCTCATTCAGGATACAGAAGACATGTCGTCTAATGTGACTGACTGTAAATACATTTTAAACTGTTACTCCAGACTGGTTGTATTTTTTTAACAGTGTACATATTGTTATGTATAAATGGGAGGGAGACAAAGACCATGCCACTACTACTTGAAATCATATTTGACTTATTCCCAAAAAGATTTTCCTGTTTTTCTACAGTTCGGTGTTTTCTTTGATGTCCACATTTAATTTTTGTACTGTTTGAATAAAAAAAGTCATTAAGCTTTGTTTTTGGGAATCACTTTTATTACTTTGCTATTCACATAGGTCATGTGTGATAGTTCCTTCACATCCCATAGTTTTTCACCTTTTAAATCCTATAACCACATGGTTTCATCAATATAGACCAACAATTTGTTTAGAAAGGCTAAGGGCAATGAAATATGGATTTTAAATTATTCATTGTAAAAAGCAAAATAAAAAATCACACTTGAAAACATTCTTATAACTCTTACCCAGGCAGATATACAATACCACATACTGTATATTTAGCATGTTGCTAAAAAAGCTTTAACAATTGGAAATCTGAGAAGTTGGACAAAATGGGGTCTCCACAGCATGATGCTGCCACTGCTATGGTTCCCTGTCAGGTGGTGTGTGTTCAGAATGGCATAGTGTGTGATAGTTTGGAATAGAATCAAATTTGATTGTATTTACACAAAAAAAAAAATTCCCAGAGAGGGGAGAATTCTGTAATTTAAATTTGAAAATGTGTGAATTTTCAGCCTGAAAAATTAGTAGGATTCCTAAAACACTGAAAGGCCTGTAGGATATTTTTGTGGCTAATTTTAGGAAAAACATAAATAGTACCAAAGAGATAATGTATTGTCATTGCATCATTTATTCTGTCCCTGTGAGAGCACCATGACATGTAGGCTGCATAATTGGAGGGCAACAATTAAGATGCATTATGGAAAACGGCTGGATCTGGCCGTTGGATAATTGGAGCTAATGTTTAAATTAATGCCTCTACCTCTGATGCAGTGTTCTATTTTTTATCTTCTGTTTTTTTATATATATATAATTTTTGCTGAAGCTGTTCCCTTGATTGTACATGATCAGAACCATTTGGCTTCAATAGGGCATAACATTGTAATGAATGTATTTTTGCAGCTAATCACATGATCTAATCTCGTTTCCTTGCTACAGTGCAGGGGGGGAAATATTAAAAATCATTTTCATTAGTCTGAATCTTCCTGTTTGCTTGGGGGAAATTTTTGTCACCAAGTGTTCCAACAATTTTACTTGTGCCAAAACAAAAAGACAGGATGTAAGGCTGAAAATAAAAGTGCCATTGTTAGTGACGGAACATGTATTTTTATCGTAGTGGCCTATATTGTAATTTTTATATAAACTTTTTGTTTTTACAATTATTTGAGCAGGACTGAAATATGAAAAAAAAAACAAAAAAAAAACAGCTGCTGAAATCACGTGACACTCCAATTGTGGTCACGTGTTCCGTGTTTTGTTGACGTTTGTCGGTGGCTGGCTTTTTGTGGATGAATTTACAGACTTTATCCAGCCGCTGGTGCAATGTCATCGGCCTCTCTGGCAGGCAGCAAACTGGAAGGGAAACAGCCGGCCGAGCTTCGCTGCCAACGCGCTTAGCTCCTCCAGATGCAGCCGCACATCGACAGTGAGGCTCGCTGTGATGTTTTACGGACCGGAGTGAGAAAATAAGGAGGAAATTGTTTTCACCTCGACTGGAGGAGAGAGAGATAAAGAGCGAAAGACCACCGCTTATAATCCGAAACTGTTTAATTTTAAGGTAACTTTTCATATTTACATAATAAAACTTTAAAATGTGTATTCCATTTACAGGCGTGAAGATAAATGTAAATATAAAACATTAATATTTCGTTTTTGTCCAACGTTTCCACCTAGCTCCATCGTTTGCATTCTTGGGATCCCTTAGGAATTGACAAGCAGCTGTATTGTCCAATCAGAGGAGCGAGAATTCGGCCTTTAGCCAATCAGAGAAGAGAAAGTCAGTTTCTGGTTTTCAGGAAAGAGTCCACGTCTTTTACGGCATTATTGTTTACTAAAACAGATAAACAAAGAAATCGTTGTCTTTTCGATACATAGCACACGACCTTTTAAACTGAATTAGGCAACGAATACGTGACATAAACCCAGAAGTATCATAATAATAGAATCGTGCGAAAGTCAGACAAATGCTGCCATTGTTGGCGTTATTACACGTTCAGACTTAATTACGTGATTATGCATAGGCACAAATAAGGCAAAAATGCGTTGAACAGTTGTCCATTTGTGAAAAATAATGTTATTTTAACCCGAACACTTCTTTTTTTCTTCTTCTTTTTCTTTTTACCATACCTGACAAATGGATCTCCGTAGTTACATTTGCATAGGTAATTTTTTTTAATCGTTGTAACTGTATTGACATATGTGGTAAAAAAAAAAAAAAAAAAAAAAAGACTTTAAAAATATGAAATTGTGGAAAATAATACGTTTTTAGCCATAGTTTTTTTTCCCACTTTAGAATCACAACTTTTTTTTCCCCCACATTTTTTTTCACAGCTTATGATAAATGTCTAAATAATTATCAACACAATAAAGATAATGTAAAATCTAAAGCTTCCATCGAGTAAATATTTTTTATGTATGGTTGACCAGCATAAAGTAGCACATAACTATAAAGTAGAAAGAAAATGAACCTCCACGCCAATCTCAGGTGTTTTGCAGCATCTAACATGTTTCGTTCCAGGATCTCCACAGTGTCATTCAACCATCACCAGGTTTCACAGTAGGGAAAGTCACACATAGCATTTTGATATAGGCTCAAGAATAAATAATTGGTTTTATCTGACCAGAGAAAAAATTTTCCCCATGCATTTGCTGACTTAACTACATGACGGGGATTTTCTATGTTTTTTTAGTAATTCAACAAGAAACACTTTTGTAACTATTTGAGATGACTAAGCTAGTTTGATAATTATGATACTGTCGATTGCTCAATTTCACTTCTCTTTTTTTGTTTTGTTTTCTTCATTTATTTTGAAATGGAAACTGAGAGATCAGAGTCCCTTGCAGGCATTTTTCAAAATTTGCAAGTAAAACCCCTGCAAAATGTCAATGTCTTCTATTTTCAGCCCCTACAGAAAGCTGCCTGGTTGGTGCCTTGTGTCTGTTCAGCTATGGCTATCGCTAGACAGTTTGGACTGCTGGTGTGGAAAAATTATCTTCAGCAGGTGAGTAGGACATTCAACCCTTTTCTGTCCTTATTAGGTCCCATCAGCGTTTACAACTGCGTATTGTTAGCAGGTGGTTGAGCTCACAGTAGAGCAGCTTGTATAACAGTATTTAAGTGATGGGCTTTTGGACATCATAAATAAAATAAAGTGACTAACATTTTGCATTAACAATTTCAGATATGTTCCAGCCACCTTAAAATAAATATCTGTATTATGCTGCGTTATGTCACATGCTTTCTTCTTCCTTATATAGCTTTCATGAACTGTCTCGTCTTCCTTCATTTAAGTTTTTAAAGGTATTGTGAAATAAATCATGAGACTAAACAAGTCAGATGTTTTCCCAGAACACCATATCATAAGATTCAAAGGCCGACAGTGTACAGATGATAGGAAGTAATTCTTCTATTCAACAATGTTTAATTTTTCCCACCCACAGAGAACACTGGCATAGCTCTGTTTGCCTATTACTGATAGTAGCTGCTTGCATGACTATGAACATTATTATCAGACAACGACAACAATAAGTTAGATTATTGGGCAATGGAATGGCCTGTTGGCTGTGAATCATACGTTATTCAAAATATTAAACCCTCTGGAAACGTCTGCATGAGATTGTGATTCCTGAAGAATTTCAATCAGAAAGCAAATTAGATTGAATTTAATCTAGAAATTTATTTAATCTAGAAATTTTTTTGGCCTATTTTAATTTTTTTTTTATTCAGCATTAAACAGAAGTGCTTAGAATCTGTCTCATTTTATCCCAAAGGGATAAAATGAAACTGTTTTGACTCTGATGTTTTTACCCTCCTTTACGGAACGTGAGCCTCAATGCTTGGGAGTTTTTTTGTCTATCTGAATTCCATGTTGTGTTTATATACCGAGATAATGACTCAATATCAAAGCTGCAAAAATTTTATAGATGTAATTTTTTGGCCTTAGAGAAATAATTGGTTTCAGAAGAGACTTCTAACCTCAGGCTGTGTTGCTGTTCACCCTTCCCTTCTTTCAAAGTAAAGTCCAATTTTTTATTGATTCTGCGTAAACGTGATCTAATACTGATGTCATTTTCAGTTATGACACAGAGTAGTATTATAACATCCAATGTCCTGAAACCTTTCATCTCACTTTATGCTTTAACTACTAGTGAATGAGGTCAAACATTTTGTTCCTGGATAGAAGTAATAATCTGATAAACAAATCTAACACACTTTAAAATAATTTAGACTTTTTGAAAGTGCCATAAAAGTACATTTGACTTTTTTGTATTTGTTTTTCTCGTTTTAACTTTTCCAAATGTCACAAAAACAGACTTTAATGTATTTTATTTGTTTTTTATCCAACAAACCAAGGAATTGAATAATTTTGATGTTCAGTTACATTCTGGTTCTATGTTCCTGCTGAACCTGAAAGATATGTACATCCTAGCAAGACACTTTATTTATTTCCATGTATTTCTGTTTTAATCTATAGTTCAACTTGACTGACTACTATAGAAAAAAATCTCCAATTTCTCTTCTCCAGAAACGTCAGATTCTGGTGACGCTGGTGGAGATCCTCTTGCCGCTGCTTTTCTCTGGCATCCTCATCGTGCTGCGTCAGAAGGTGCCTTTTCAGGATTTCCCAAATGCCACCATCTACGAGAGCTTTCCTGTCAACATTTTACCCAGCCGTATTTCACTAGACCTGCAGCTGGGCTACGTGCCCAGTAACTCCAGCGTGGTGCGTCAGGTGGCGGAAGACGTCCGAGGCAGCCTGTCCCTGCACTCAGGTGAGTAATCGTCAGATAGGGTAACAGGCATGGGTCCACTGTTGTAACCAGTTAGACAAATACCACAGGCTTCTCATTGTTTGTGGATCAGGACAGAGCTGGGAATACTGGTTCCTCTGGAAACAGCTCTCTGGAGAAAAAACACGCCACACCCTACTCCTTTATCAGCTGCTACTGGAGACAGGGAAAGAAAGGCAGCATGGACACTATAGCATGTCTGTCTGCTCCCTCAAGACACCAGTTCTTTGGTCTCTCCATACGCGTACATACCTTCTCTGCACGACTAGTTCTCCAAACAAACACTCAGGACACCTGACAGCTCTGCAAACATTCTGACACATTTGGATTCATTTTGACAGACAGATGGACATACACACAGTGGCTGCTGTGCAAAGCAAATATGGGTGAATGCACTAGTATTCACAAGTTTTCCTGTGGTCAGACAGGTCTGACATGTGAGATCCCACACATCATTAATTCTGTTTGAATGAATGAATAATTAATTCAAACAGACGAAAAATACAGAGGGGAAGTTGGAGGGGAATTAACTGGATTACATTTTATTATTGTCGCGTGCATGTGATCTCTGAAGTTAAAACTTGGACTGCATGCTTAAAATAGAATGTTTTTTTTTAACAGTAGGCTCATATTTATCTATTGCTGTAGGTGATCCGCACAATGCTAAATAATCTAGTTTTTGTAAACGCTGGTAGCAGGGAAAAGGGTACATGGTTTTACATCAGTAAACCACTGAATCTTATAGGGGTTAGACAACGAGGACATTAACCCGAGAAGCAGCCAAAGTCCATGCTGACTTCAGAGGAGCTGCAGAGATTCACAGCATTACACAGGGCAATACTGGAAAAAAGAACTGTTGGAGGTTGCAAAAGGCTTTTGACTGAGGTGTGGGTTCACTTTCCCATGCGGTGATAATCCTAAAAATACTGGCAGACTTACAGTGGATTGGTTTATCAAACCATATTCATGTACTAGAATGGCCCAGTCAAAGTCCAAATCTAAATTCTACTGATAAACTGTGGCAAGACTTAATTCTAAATGCAATCCAACTGAGTTCTGACCACTTTGCAAAGAACTGTAAAATATTTCAATCTCTGCATACGCACAGCTGGTAGGGAATTGGTAATTGTTGCAAAAAGTTCACATTGAATTTATTAAGAAAGGGCTGAAAGTAAACGGACAGCAGAACTCTTGGGTTTTCAGTGGTAAAACTATTTGATAACAATGCATGGTTTTCTTTCCACTTCACAAATGTGCTCTACTCACAAAAAAATATTCATAAAGTGCATTGAAATTTGTGGCTTCCAAGAGAAAATGTGAAAAAACTCAATGGGTAAAAATACTATTAGCAAGGTGCTGAAAATATGACTGATTTTCTTTTCTAATTATAGAGTTACATTTACTTCTTTTATGTTTGCCCACTAGCAAATAAGGCACAATAATCTCTCATTAAGCTGTACTGAAATTGCCAGCAATCTATGTGATTATTGTTTAAGCTTTTGGTTTGGCAGCTGCTTGCATTCCCTTCCATTCCCTCAGATTGTCTTTTACGCAATGTTTGTTTTATGAGGCTAACCCAGATTTAACCCTGGCACTGATATAATGCTTACAGTTTATGCAGTGCTCACAGTATCTTTGTATTTGTTTGATAGAAGAATAGAAAATGACAAGTTTGGAGAAAAAAAAACTGATTTAATAAACACTGTGGGGAAAACTAAAAATAATTATCTATTGTTGATGTCTCTGTTTGGGGAAGTCACAGTATTCAGGATGGCAGCCAGATCTTGACTATTTCCCTGCTTGTGAGATGGATACATAAAAACCAAGAGGCAGACATGAGTACAGTCGAACATGAGAGAGAAGTAGCCTACCACTTTTTGTGTTTGTCTTGGTCGCAGTGCGTGGCTTTGAGACAGAGGAGCAGTTTGAGAAACACGTCCGAACGGACCCTCAGTCGCACCAGATATTGGCTGCTGTCATCTTTGAGCACCCCTTCACTCATGATGATGAGCCCCTACCCCTGCAGGTAAAAAGCATCGCACGCTCTGACACACCCGTGCTGTGTGCATTTGAATACTTGGTCAACAATCCTGAAGCTGATCTCTATGTGAGGAGAAAAACCAGCATTGCTGATTTAGCCCCTTTGGTCCACTTCCTTAAAATGTTGTTGATTTACTGGTTCAGAGTTGACAGCTTGAATAGAAGGAAGAATCTCCAGAGTCTAATTTCATTGACTCTGGAGAGTTTAACAGTAGAGATAAAACATTTATTCTTGCGCAGCCAGAAAAACTAGAAGAGCAGAGCTCTGTGCTGTAAAGGAAACACTGATGCTTACCGCAGTAAAATGTACCTCGACTAGAGTAAATCACCAATATCACCACTGTATACCCCGTCTCATTACATTTTACACCTTTACTGTTTTCACTTCAGTCACTGTCATAAAATCTGAGACAGCAAATGCATAAAAGTCTAATGCAAAACAATAAACTGTTCACATACAAGCATTCATTCCTTTCAAGCATTTTTTCTTTTGTTTACAAAGTAGCGTGTTCAGAGGCTCATTTATCAAAGCAACAAAGTAATACATTGAGGAACAATTAGATAAAACTCATAAAACTTGACAGTGGATAATATTTCAGTGTAGTTCCAAAAATATGTGGTTACGTTTCTCGTAAGATAGTCAAATGTTACAAGCCTCAAGTTGCTGAACTGGCTAACCAACACAGAAAGCTTAGTGGTGGTTAGCCAATAGTGGAAAGCTTCCTCTTCATGCTGCCAGTCGCTCTGTATTTACAGTTGAAAACAGATTTTTAAATACACTGTAAAAAAGCAGACAACCTTTTTTTTTCTTACTGACATTGAATCAGACTAAACTTTTTTTTTTTTACATCAGTTAAAATTACCATAATTATTTCTAGTTATTATTTGCTAAGTACCAGGAAAAATATCAAATATATTGTAGATATTTAAAAATAATTTCTTGAAATTCAGAATTTTACATTGATATCCATAGTATTTGTTAGAATAAGTTAATGACTTGAGTTAATGAGTTAATGACTTGAGTCATTAACTTGAGTCAAAGGTTTTGGATTTCTTTCTGCAATCTTCTGCAATTTTCTGGTATCATGGCCCATTGTTCCTGACAGAAATAATGTTAATGTGTCCAGTCTCCAGGCTTATACACCTTTTCAAATAAGCCTACTAATCTAGGCTTTGCGAATGCCACTCCAAAACATTGAGTTTGTCATCCTTAAGCCACTTTGTAGCTAATTTGGCAGTATCTTCTGAGCCAATGACTCACTAGCACCCAAACTTTAATATTCTACATAATCTCTTGAGATGTTTCTTTAATATTTCCATCTCATCACCTTCCTAAAGTAATGGCCTAAGCCACTTTTTGCCAAAAGTTTTTTTTTTTTAACCCAAATCTTCTTCTGGCAATAAATAACTTGGGCCATTTTTTAAAGAAGGTAACAATACGATGTTCTTTCCTCGTGATGCCATCTGTTTTAGGAAGTGCACCAATGCATTCTGCACCAAAACACCCCCACAGCATACACACCTGGTGCTCTCAGGCTTGGAAAAATTTCCCCTTAGCCACAGATTAGTTTCATCACATTACAAAACATGAAGTTTAATCTGGTGTTCTATGGTTCATTTTAGACTATTTAGCTTGTTCTTCTATGATGTTGATGCAGGACTTTTATTTATGCGGATAAACCAGCATCTTTACAAGATCTTTTTTTTTTGTTCTGTGACTGAGATGCACATTTCTCATTAAAACCCTTTCACTTCTGGGAACAAAACATGTCTTCTTCCTGAAGACATATTGAAGGTTACACATAACCATATTCTGGATTCTTTAATATAACTATTTGAACAGAAGATTGTGACACCTTCAAGTATACAGTCCAGTTAACAAAACCTTTAAAGGAGCCTTAGACTCTGCCAGAGAGACTAAGCATTAAGCTTTGCTCTAAAGTTGATTATTATTTTGCTGTTTTTATTTAATTTTCACTCTCTTGACTCACAGGTGAGCTACCACCTGCGCTTCACCTTCACACCACGCAACGCCCCACCTAGGGAAAAGTCTGAACTGAGCCCAAACAGTGACCTGGACTGGCATACTCTCAGCCTCTTTCCCCTTTTCCAGCTGCCAGGGCCAAGGGAGCAGCATGACAAGGATGGTGGGACACCAGGTGACAACCAATTTATGTGCATAAATTGCTGTTAAATATCTTATAATCCTCCTATGTTATGCGCAATTTCAGAGTAGATTTCAGTGAATCGTTTCTTCAACCCAGATCAATGATGGCAGATTTATATTACTAACTGTGAGTTGGTAAAATGCATTTTTTTATACCAAGGTTATTACCGTGAGGGCTTTCTGGCAGTCCAGCACGCAGTGGACAAAGCCATCATGCGATCCCACAACAGTACTGGTGCAGACCGTCTGCTGAAACAGACCAGGGTGGTTCTGTCACGCTTTCCTTACCCTAGCTTTATCTATGATGTCTTCATCTTGGCCATTCAGAACCAGCTGCCTCTTCTCTTAGTGCTCAGCTTCACTTACACGTCCCTCAACATAGTGCGAGCTGTGGTGCAGGAGAAGGAACGGAAGCTCAAGGTATTGTTACGTGCCCCAGTAGGAAAGTAGCTTAAATGATTAATTCAGCTGTTAAACATATACATTACCTCTGCCTTGTTTGTCTTGCCCATTTCAGGAGTACATGAGGATGATGGGCCTCAGTAACTGGCTGCACTGGAGCGCATGGTTTCTGATGTTCTTCCTCTTCCTCTCCATTTCAGTGTTTTTTGTTACTCTGCTCCTCTGTATCCGGGTGAGTTTGTGACTAAAACAATCCCCTTTATTCTGATGTAAACATAACATGACGTTATGGTTACTGTTGTGATTACTTACCGCATGTATGGATCCAATGAAACAATGTAAATCTAACTTAAAGCTCAGTGCTTTTAAGTGGTGGTTCAGCAAAATGACTACAAAGGTTGTTCTCTCAGTGAATCATTTAGAAACATCTAATCGCTAAGAGAAACAGAAGAAATAAAGAAGACAGATTTACCAAAATGCAAAAAAAAAATCAAATATCTTTTTACTTCTCCATCTTAATCAGATTATTCATAGAATGATTAAAGTCTACTTTTTTTTTTGTTTCTCTCCTTAGCACAATTGTGGTATTTTCATAGCTATTGTTATAACCATCACCATTTTAGCCAAAGATTTCAATATTAATTCTATTGGAAACTTGTGTAAGACAATATTTCTTATACGTTTTTTTTTTCTTCCAAAAAGATTAAATACGGGTTATTGAAGCTGATCGATATTTTCGACCTTACTACATCTCCTGGGTGCTGTTATTGAAGGCAGGTTGAATTGCAATTGCTTGTTTGAGAGTGAATTTTAGTAGCAGAGGTAAGAGAGTTGATAGAAAACAGGCAGCTGCCAATCACAGATAAAAGTAAGATTAAGCAACACTATCTGTAAGCCAGATAAATAAAACCTTGCCTGCCAATATTTTCACAGTAGCGGTATTTTGAAAGCACCAAAAAACCCAAACATGCAAATGGGCACCTCCAAACACTTCTGTGGGATGGTGTTACATCTGTAGTGTTTATGTGAAATTGTACAGTTGATTGTGAGCAGAAAGTTGCACTTGGTGACATTTTTTCTTGGGTTTTCTGTCCAGTAATTTTCTGTCTCTTTTTCGTAAGCATATTATTTGAAAATCCCTTTCATCACTGTTTAAATTATGCATTAGGCCGGACACCTCCTTGACAGTCCATGTTATTGATTTAGGTGAGTCCTAACGGTGCAGTTCTGAACTACAGTGACCCCACCCTGGTCTTTGTCTTCCTGCTGGTCTTCACTGTGGCCACCATCAACTACAGCTTCATGATCAGTGCCTTCTTCTCACGAGGTGGGTGGCTATGTCTGTTTGTAGTGGGTAATTAAGTCTCCTTTTAACTGGCTTTCTTTGTGCTGCACGTGTGGCCTAATGATTTTTTTCCCCCAAAAAGTACAAGTTGTACAACAGTTTTCAGTTTGTCAGATTCTCCCCCTTAGTTCGAACTATGACTTAACAGAAGTATGTGCAATCCTTATATGCACAAATCATATATGCCTTTTAATGGTTAAAGATAATTTAGTGATTAAATTACCTTTATTGTTTAAAGGTAATTTAATGAAACTTAAGTGTTTCTAGATCACAAATGTTCTGCTTACAGTACATCTTAGATAACATGCATAGCAGGAGGCTTTAGTGGTCATTTTAAATCTCAGCATCTCATTGATGACCTCAAAGATAAAGCAAGCTGTGTAAACCTCTCCTTTTTCATTTCCCTGTTTTTCTTCTTACTTTGCTTTTTCACTCAAAGTCCATCCATCAAACCGGAATCCATTTTGTTTAACTTTTCTCCAACAATGCAGCTAAAACTGCAGCGGTTTCAGACCAATTAATGCTCCATTTTGCTACAACAGTCGCACGCAAGTTGTTATTCAATAAATGAAAAGTGTCTTGAATACATCACCTGGAAATGTTTACAGAAGAAAGGTCTTGGAAAGCTTGAGATTAATTATTTACTCCGTTAAGACTGACATCGGTGTATTGATATGTTGTTTCAAAATGTGACCTCACTGTGGTTTTTCACTTGTGACTCATTTTTCTTATCTGCATAAGGAAGTTCACTTGGTAATCTTGACTTACATTACCTGTCTTACTTGTTTTCAGCAGTCGCTTCAGTCTACCCTTCTTGACCTTTGCATTGTTGATAAGCTGACTCATTTAAATAATGGCAACTGTTGCTACTCTTATAAACGTAATTTTATTTAAAGAAAGCATCAGTTTTATTTTTTGTTTAACTGGACATAATGAATTTTAAACCTTGCATAATTTGCCCAACATAAGATGACTTGTTCATGGAAAAGCAACAATGTAGAAGATGAAAAACAAATTCAACCAAATGTCTCCTTCACTGAGCTCTTTTGACGTTTTTTTCCAACAAAGACTTTTTTTTTCTTCCCTTTGTATTTGCAACTCTCTAGGCTCGCCCACCCACAGATGAACTTTTTAGGAAGCGATAATGGCATTTGATCAATGGATTTTCCAGTTGAGCTCAGAATGTCACATTGACTGCTACAAGTGGTCTTTGATGGGTTCATGTTGTGCTCTTTGGAGTTGGAAGCAGAAGCAGCTCTTAGTCTGTCAGTTTTGCTTCTTCCCCCATTTTTCCTCCCTTAATGTTTTATCTGAACCTCCGGGAAGATTCACGTTGCCAATCAAGGAAATGACTTTTTGAAGAGCTCACAAAATTCTTTGCCTGTCAGCTATTTGCTTTCATTTATGTTATTAAATTGTATCAGCCAGCAGAATATATCTGTAATGTTTCTTTTGCAAGATTACTCCCATTTTTAAGATGAATTTTCAACATTTTCTCTGATGGTTTTAGCCAACGTGGCGGCAGCAGCGGGTGGCTTCATCTACTTCCTCAGTTACCTGCCTTATTTGTTCTTGTGGCCTCGCTATGACTTACTGAGCCACGCTCAAAAAGTGTCGGCCTGCCTTATCTCCAACGTGGCCATGGCTATGGGAGCACAGCTTATAGGAATGTTTGAAGGCAAAGGTGAGGTTTGTGATCGAACTCAACCCCGAAATGCTAGTTTTCTTTGTTATTTCATGTATTTATTATCAATTCTTTGCTCCTCAGGTACTGGAATCCAGTGGTCAAACCTGTTTGACTCTGTGACAGTGGATGATGACTTCTCCATGGCCCAGGTTCTGTGCTTGCTGCTGTTTGACTCGGTGCTTTATGGCCTGGTGACCTGGTACATGGAGGCTGTGTTTCCAGGAGAGTACGGAGTTCCTCTTCCATCTTACTTCTTTCTACTGGTACGCCAATCATCAAAATACCAGATGCAAAAGAAACTTCTGGGGCTTAGAGATGAGAGTGCAAGTTGATATTTTAGTATTTTGTCAATTATGGTTTTAATTGGTGTTTCAAACTAAAAAAAAGAAGGCCAGAAAATGTGAACGTGATGGTTGATAAAAATCCCTATAGCTTGGTCTTCAGCATAACTTTTGTAAACTTGGAGTCAATTAAATTTTCTTTTATTTAAATACAGTAAGCTACATGTGCTTTATCCAATTTAGGAACCGGTATGTTTACTACTGTTACCTTTAAACGTAAATCAGAAATAATCGAAGGGTTTTTAGAATATAAAATAGACAGGCTGATGAGCAGAAATATTTTCTAATTGTAGTTTGCACCACTAAAGTGCACCAATTTTTAGACTCAACTCTCCAGGACTCAAGCTAACACTGTCAATAACATCAACATTTTTTAAAATGTTGCAGAAATTTAAGATAATTAAAAAATGTGCATCCCTTCTTCACATTTACAGCAACTCCTCCAAAATAAAACTGTTATAAATATCTAAATTCCAAATGCACACTGTTGAGTCGAATATAACGCAAAATATAAAGAAGCAAAAAAGACTGAGGTAGAGGTATGTGGATAATGTTTCAGTGGCTGATAGATATAGTTACTTCACCCACTAAAATAAACATGAAGTAGCAGCAGAGTTTACAGATATCCCTTCTGACAATATTACGTTATTAATGCTAGTTGTAGCTTCAAGATAGAAAGGAACAGGCCAAGCACTGCAACAGCTTTCATGCAGGCATGTGCTTGGACAGGCTATTATTTGGTGTGGCTTCGGTGCTGGTCATTAATAGTTAACATAAAAAATGTTCGCAAGGCAACGACTGATGGTGCCAATGTTACTGTTAATAAGTGAGCATCCACATAAGATAAGAGTGCATGGATCTGTTTGCAGCCTCGCTACGGGTAGGTTTTTGTTTCTCTTCATTTTAGAGTTAGGCACTCCTTGACAGGTGTAGTTGAAAAAGACTTTATACAGAACGGCGGTTGTCATTTTGGTCTATTTAATGCATTTTTCTTCTTCCTGACACCAGTAAGTGGGGGTGTGTAAGAGCCCAAGAGAGACATCTGCTTTCAGTGAGACTGGTTTTGATACAGAGAGATTGGAAGAGATTTAAAATGGGAGGCTCGAGCATGTCAGCCAGAATGAGATCTTCAGGTTCAGCTGGTTAGAATAACAGGAAGCTACAGAGTCCTTACCTGCCAACATAAACACGGTTTATCTTTACAACAACTTTGCGTGATCCCAAAGTGGCGTTTCTTTAAACAAACACGTGTTTTTACACAAAAATAGATTCCTGGTAATCCGTTTCCCAGCTGGTCAGGAATTCAAGGGACTGCCAGTAGGGTGTGGTTTAGATGCTGACGCACGTCTGTCAGCATCTATTGTGTGTGTGAGAATGGTGGGCAAAAAATGAACTTTTATTCCAACTCTTAGGAAGAAACATTCTCTTCTTGTTCACAGAAACATCAATCCTGCAGCTCAGCTGTGCTCCTTTGTTTCCTCTGTCTCATCCCTATTATTTGTAAGTGAAAATGTAATGTTTTCACAAGCATTGATCACAGTTCTTGCGTGTTTTGTTTTAATCTTCTGAACCGCAGCCTTCATACTGGTGCAACAGCCCTCGCATGGCTATGGTAAACGAGAAAGAGGAAGAGGAGGATGCAGAAAAAGCTATGAAGGGAGAGTTTATAGAGGAGGAGCCAGCTGGAGTAGTATCTGGAATAAAGATTAAACACCTCACTAAGGTAAGAGGCTGAAGACCGACTGTCTGTTGGGTATAAAAGGCTCTGGGTGCCAATTGTGGACACGTTATGGTAATGGTTGCACTGGTTCTGGGTATCTTCCTCTGCCAGGAGTTCAAAATAGGGAACAAGACACGGCAGGCGGTGCGAGATCTGACGCTGAACATGTTCGAGGGGCAGATCACAGTGGTGCTGGGACACAATGGTGCTGGAAAGACCACCACGCTGTCCATGCTTACAGGTCACCAGTCACAAACATGACAAGAAGCAAACACTGACCATTCACATCAAATGAATCACCTAACTGGGATCTGTACTGTTTCCTTCACATTACAGGTCTGTTTCCTCCCAGCAGCGGCCGGGCCTACATAAATGGTTACGACATCTGTCAGGACATGGCTCTGATCCGACGCAGTCTGGGTCTCTGTCCTCAGCATGACGTTTTGTTTGACAACCTCACAGTGAGAGAGCATCTGCTCTTCTATGCACAGGTATTCAACAATATAGCAGAATGCAAAGTTACTTATAACTGTAAAATGATCTTATGATTTTTCCTCACACCAAAAGGTAAACATGAAACTCTATCCAGTGGTGCCACTGTTTTCAAGAACTGCTTTCTAATTAGATGCAAGTTTAAAGTGTAAAGGAGCTTAAAATGACCTCTTAGGCTGAAGGTCAAAACTTATTTGTTGCCCGTTGACTTAAATATAAAAATGTGAAGCTAGTAAACAGAAATGGATTATTGTTTGTTATGTAAATGTTTATTTTATACAGCTAAAAGGCTTCCCCAAGGAGCAAATTTCAGACGAGGTGGATCGTATCATCTGCATTTTGAACCTGGAGGACAAGCGACATTCTCGCTCCAAGACCCTCTCTGGCGGCATGAAGAGGAAGCTTTCCATCGGAATCGCCCTCATTGGAGACTCCAAGGTCAGGAACTTTACCAATGTTTTTATGGTCATTCATTTACTTTATGTCCCCCTCCATCAGTGAATACCTCCTCTGCTTCTACCTCCAGGTTGTCATGCTGGATGAGCCCACGTCGGGGATGGATCCATCAGCACGACGGGCCACCTGGGACCTTCTCCAGGGAGAGAAACGAGGTCGCACCATCCTGCTCACCACTCACTTCATGGACGAGGCCGACCTGCTTGGTGACCGGATCGCCATCATGGCAGGAGGCGAGCTGCAGTGCTGCGGCTCGCCACTATTCCTGAAGAACAAATACGGTAAGAAAAAGGTGGAGGGCGCTGCAGCAGGCCTTTGCCTGAAGAGATTTTTACAGGGTGTACATTTTGTTGTTTTTATATTAAAAACCACTTCAGTCTCTCTCTTCTATCCACTTTATACATTAAGACTTAATTTGACCTTTCCTGACCTCTAGGGAAGCTAAAATACAATGATTAGGTAGCAGTTGTAAAGGCTTCAACTGCTTTGCTTAACCCTCCTGTGGTCTTAAGAGATGGGGTCAATCGGACCCCACAAGCTTTTTACCCTATGCACGATCTGGTATAATCACTCTGCCTCCGCATGAATTTTATTTTGTTTTGTGGGGTTTTGGGAACTGACTGTCTGATGGGGCACCTGCCACCCCCGGCTTCCGCGCTGTCTGACTGTGACATCTGCCGCGCTCCTCCTGAGCGTCTCGCTAAGGTTAAATATGATTGTGGAAAAAAAGAGAATGACAAGAATCGTGAACAGAAAAAAATGCGAAGCAAAGCCAAATATAAATAGTAACTTGAACAACTTATACATATACTGCATTGACAAAAGTACATTGCGCTACTTACACGGATTTTAAGGATCTGGATCAGTGACCTAGTGGCCTTGCCAATATAATATCTTAACATTTCCAATTTGGCATTGCTTAGTAAAGGAAAAAAAATAACATGTATGTTTGCGTTTGTTCGCCAGGTGCTGGCTACCACATGGTGATTGTCAAAGATTCACTTTGTAATGTATCAGAGATCACTCGCCTTGTTCATATGTACGTTCCCAATGCTACAATGGAGAGCAGTGCCGGAGCTGAGCTCTCTTACATCCTGCCTAAAGAAAGCACTAGCAGGTAAGTTACGCTGCCCCCAGATCATTCATGATAAAGCTCTTGTAAAGTGTGGGTGGCCTTCCAGGTATTAGATTAACAAAACCCCAAATCAGTAACT
This sequence comes from Alfaro cultratus, assembly GCA_903066825.1. Lineage (NCBI taxonomy): Eukaryota > Metazoa > Chordata > Actinopteri > Cyprinodontiformes > Poeciliidae > Alfaro > Alfaro cultratus. Next base: position 16,759 of record CAEFZX010023496.1, on the reverse strand, counting down.
AAGTCATAATTATTCTGAACTGATTTATGAGGAGTACATTTTGTTTCACAATTAAAGCTGGAGCCATTTGGTGTGTTAGCTGTTAGCTCAGATTTGTTTCTCACTATATTTAAAATGAACATTACTTTTTTATTTTTGTCTCTTTTTACATACATTTTTGTACATTGGGTCAAACAGTAGAACAATATATTATTTAACAAGAACATTATTGTGGAAATTTGAGTGGTTTTAGGCTTTTTCGACCTTGCTATACCTTGACCCCTTTTCCCATTGGCAATTGAAAGTCAGCAGGTGATGTACAGTGTAGCACATCTCTTTTGTTTGTTCATGCAGGTTTGAGCTGCTGTTTGCTGAGCTGGAAATGAACAAAGAGGAACTGGGTATTGCAAGCTATGGAGCCTCAGTGACCACGATGGAAGAAGTTTTCCTTAGGTAGGACACAAGATCTTCCTTATTCTCATCCCTCATGGGGTTACTTTCTTCCATTCATTTTGTGCAAAACTTGTGTAATAATTTCTGTTTAGCATGAAAAACCCTCAGGAAGAATTCCTATGATCTTTATTTCTTCTTTTTATTGGTCAGTATGTACCAAATTCTCAACCACACCTTTTATTTGTTGGAGCAGTGTTTGTCTTCAGGTTCAAACTAAGCTGGAGCTGATGTTTACTTTCCTCCTTTGTTCATATAACTCCAGTTCCTGCTGCTCATTTATTAAGTCTTTCTTCTTCCTCATGGGTTTGATTCTGTATCTGTGGCAACTAGCTCGCAGTCGCTTCCTCTGTTGTGGACTTAGCTCTGCTGATACTGGATGTTTAATGATAACTTCGCTGCTCCCAAAGCCTCATTATTTACAAGTCCTGCTGAGAATCTGTTCATACCGAAAGCATCAAATATGTACCGAGACTAGCTTTTATTTGAAAACCTTAATAAAAGATTTCACATTTAGTTTTAAAAATGCATCCAAGTGCTTTTTTTACGCTTTGTTGTCACTTTGCTGTGAGTAGAATGCTATAAACTAAACAAAAACAGTATGTGATAATAATATCCCCCTACTTCTGGGTTTCTGAACAAACAAATGAGACAAAACAAGATCTGAAAGGGCTTATTGATTTCTAACTTCTAGGCTAGAAAGCCTGAAGTGTTCTGAGAAAAGATTAAGACTTTGCACAGTGGGAGAAAGGTTTCTGTTTTCATGCTTTTAAAAGCAAAATATATTGATTATCTGTCATTCCTTAATTTTCTGTGAAACACTGATGTGAATGTCTCTGGCTGGCTTGACCATCGTTCTAGTGACAGTGACATTTATTCACTGCTAAGTGCTGTGGATATGTCTTGGCCACATCCGACATGGCAGTTTCTAGTTGCAAGCATCCCGTGGGACTGACTAATTGTTCTGCTTCTTGACCAGACTGCCTACAAAAGTAGTGCAAGCATATTTCTCTGGAGTCCTTGCATTCAAACAGTAAGGGGTCAGTAAAGGATGCTCTCTCATAGAGGTTGTGCCTCACTCTGTGTCCTACCGGTTTATTGAGAGAAAAACCCTCAAAACTTTCACAATGCATATGTGCTTGAAGCAAGCACATTCTTGCTTCAAGGGGAAGCAAGAATGTTTAACTTTTTAAATCAAAATCTCATTTTCACTGGGAATTTTGTTTGAAGTCCGAAAACTTTGTTTGCAGGAAGTCTGATAAGTAGCGATTTATTTATCTATATGTTAAAGAAAACAACTTTTATTTTTTCTTATGAAAACTAAATTTATATCCTGGTGGTTAAAAAACTTATAATCTGTGGTCCATTTATGTCTGCAGAGTTGGAAAACTGGTGGATTCTAGTTTGGACATTCAGGCGATCCAGCTGCCAGCCCTTCAGTACCAACATGAGAGACGCTCCCATGACTGGACCACCGATGACGCCAGCAGCATCAGTGGCCTGACAGATGTCACTGACTTCACAGACAGTGGCACACTCATCTCTGATGATGGGTCAAACATTAAACTGAACACAGGGGTAAGACTGCAGAAGGTACGTGTTATATTCAGCGTATAACATCTACAGCTCTCTTTGAGTTCTGCCGGGTTTGCGTCAACAGGCCAGACTCCACCTGCAGCAGTTTTATGCCATGTTTCTGAAGAGGGCGCTGTACAGCTGGAGGAACTGGAAGGTGATGGTGGCTCAGTTCTTGGTCCCTTTGATCTTCACTGTTGTGGCCTTAGTGGTGGCGCGCACCCTCCCCAACCATCAGGACGCCCCCATGCTGAGGCTCGCCCTCAGCCACTACGGTCCCACCAAGGTCCCTGTGGCCCTGCAGCCAGGCGCGGGTTCACTTTCTTCTTCTTTAGCAGAAATGTATACATCCCAACTCCTGGCCCAACTGGGTGAGCTCAAAAACATCACAGGTGAGACACTGAAAGAAAGAAAATGTCTAACTCTTGATATCTAGCTAACATGGTTACAAAAAGTTCTTTTGAAGGGGGGTTCTTTCTTAAAAGTGGATCAAACCACCAAAAAGTGTCACACAAGAATCTCAAAGACTCTATGTGACTCAAAGCAGCAACAGTCAACACATAATCTGAAGGGTAAATGAAGTACAGAGACTTGTGGATTCCAAAACTTTAGAAATTGCTGCAAATATGGTCAGGTAGGTGTAAAATGTCAGAATAAAGGTCGTCAACCAGACAAGTCGACTAAATTTTACATTTTATATAACTCACTGATCACAAGGTAGCGCATAATCACTCCAGGTCAGCCAGTCTGGATTAATGTTCACAAAAAGCCCAAAAACATTAATGTTTAAATCTTGACTCTCAATTGGATTTATGTCTGAACTTTGAATGGGACATTCTCACACTTGAAATTACTTTGACTTCAGCTCTTCCATCATAGGGTTATTGTCCTGATGGAAAGTGAAACTTGTAACAGGTTTTCTTCAAGAATTCTCTGCCAATTAGCTCTCTCCATTTTCTCCCACAGCCTGATGCTGCCACAACAATGTAAATGTGTTTTTGAAAACTTCAAACAATATGTGTAATTTATATTCACTACTTTATATTAGTCTTGCACAACAAATATGTATGTAATACATTAAATACACTTTAAAGAATAAAAATGGCAACATATCCAGTTGATCCTAAGGCAGCAGAGGTGTACTTAAAATGACTCAATACTGTGTAAATGTATATAGGAATTAACCCTTTAAAACCATGAAGATATCAAATCACAATCTGCTTTCTTTCTTTTTGACTGTTTAGATTTCACTAATTATGTCCTGACCAATGCAAAAGCAGAAGGTGGGGTCTTTAACGAGCGCTGCGTGGTGGGCGCTGCCTTCCTTGGCAGGAGTAACCACTATTCAGAAGCAACAGCCTACTTCAACAACCAGGGCTACCACACACCTGCCACGGCCCTCATGATGGTGGACAATGCTCTGTTCAAACTCCTAGCTGGGCCCAACGCGTCAATCCTGACAGGCAATTACCCCATGCCCAGAAACCTGTCTGAGACTGCGAGGAGCCAGCTCACAGAGTGAGTACAGAACAGGATGTCCCTGATTAAAAGAAACAGAAGCATGAAAAATTCATGAATAACATTTGCTTTTTGTTATTCCTGTCCTCTGTAGTAGTAAGACTGGGTTTGCCATTGCCATCAACCTCATGTACGGCATGGCCTCTCTGTCTAGCACTTTCGCCCTGCTGCTTGTAACTGAGTCTGCTATCAAGTCGAAGCATGTACAGCAGGTCAGCGGCGTCTACCTGTCCAACTTCTGGTTCTCTGCCCTGCTGTGGGACCTGGTCAACTTCCTGCTGCCATGCCTTCTCATGCTGGTCAGTGGGAAATCCAAGAAATACTCTGAGAATAATTATCTTGCTGTGGTTTGGATTGTTTTGGCTACCATAAGAAGAGATTTTGTGTGTTTTCGTGTTTCGTTCCAGATTGTATTCCAAGCGTTTGGAGTTGAGGCTTTTGTGGCGGATCACCACCTCATCGATGTTCTCCTGATACTCCTCTTGTACGGCTGGGCCATTGTGCCTCTGATGTATCTGCTCAGCTTCTTCTTCTCCACTGCTGCCACCGCCTACACACGCCTGACTATCTTCAATATGATCTCCGGCACGGCCACGTTTCTGACCGTTACCATCATGACCATCCCAGGTGAGAAATGGACACAAAAGTCAAAAAAGCAGGCTGTTTTTGACTGAGAAATTCAGACTAAACCCTGAATGATTGCATTTTTGTGTGAACAAAACTATCATTATATATAAAGTAAACTTAAACAAGCAATGACTGACAAAAAGAAGCTTTTTTTCAGAAATTCACAAAATTTATTACTGAACTTTGTAAAGCATTTATTTTCTTTCCACCTATTTTGTGTTGATGCATCACTTAAACTCCTAATAAGATAAACTGAAATTAATGGTTTTATTAAGACAAAATAAGCAGTTTAAAAGGCATAAATACTTCAGGAAAGAAGTACCCTGTAGTAAAACTGCACAAATTATCTTGCCTCTTCTTGTCTTTGTTGCCAAATACAATGATCTTTATTATTGTGTGGGAAGGCATTGAGGGCTAATGTTCACAGAGTTGGCGCTTGGTTAGTTAAAGTGGGATGTGTGAAGCTTCTTGTTGGTAAGAAAGGTAAGAAATTGCAGGTGTGATTTCAACTGTATGAGGGAAGGTGTTTGTGAAGAATTCTTGAGATTATCTTTGGGTAAATAGTTAAAAGCAATAATGGCAATCATGCAGAGGCCAATAAAGTGTCCATCATTACTGTTTATAGTCGTTCTTCCTTATTTCTTGCAGAGTTAAACCTGGTGCATTTGTCACACTTATTGGATAAGGTTTTCCTGATCTTCCCTAACTACTGCCTGGGCATGTCATTCAGCCAGTTCTACCAGAACTATGAATTCATAAAGTTTTGCACCTCCAGTGAAATTAGCGAAGTCATTTGCAAAGTCTTAAGTAAGTTCTACTTCAACAGATCTAAAGTTATTAAAAAAGGTTATGAAAATCATGAATTTGACTGAGTGTTGCTATGTTTTTGCAGATATCACATACCAGCCAAACTACTTCTCCATGTCAGAGCCTGGTGTAGGTCGCTTCCTGGTGTCCCTCTTGGTGCAGGGCGTCGTCTTCAACGCTCTGCTGTTTGTCATCGAGCTGCAGTGTGTCCGCACCGTCTGCAGGCTCTTTACCTCTCTGGGCAGAAAACGCAAACAGGTGGAGGCAACAAAAATACTTCAGCTTGACCGTCCTCGTTATTTAGAAACTGCACAAACTGCAGTGAATATTTTCTTCTTTTGTTTGCAAATCACAAGGAAAAGAAAGGATGACATGTCTGTCTGTTTTAATCCATAGTGAGTTAAAAAATTTAGCTTAAGCTGAAAAGTAATTCAACGCCTTCAAGTTAAGATTATTAAATATGTTATGCATTTTTAAATGGAATTTTGTGTTATTTTTTTAAACTTTTATAAGTATTATTAGTATTAAATGTAAGAAATTGTAATTTAAGATTTATATTGAAGTAGGATAAAATACTGTCATATTTTGATCTAACATATTTGCTTGGACCTCAGGTGACTCTCTTGGATGAGGCGGCTTTCCTTCCAGAGGACCGGGATGTGGCTGAAGAGAGGAAGCGGGTCCTGGAGTGCCAGCCGGTGGTGGAGTCCATGGTCGGCAGCCCTCTCATACTGCATGAGCTCAGTAAGGTGAGTTGCACAGTTGCCTCAATGTAAATGTTTGTGCTGCGTCGAGATGTAAAAATGTGGCAGGTACTCACGTCGCTCTGTCCTGCTCAGGTTTACAGCAGTGGGGAGAACCTCTTGGCTGTGGACAGGCTGTCTCTTGCGGTGGGGAAGGGTGAGTGTTTCGGCCTCCTGGGCTTCAACGGAGCTGGAAAGACCACGACGTTTAAGATGCTGACCGGTGACGAGAGCGTCACATCCGGAGACGCCTACATAGACGGCTACAGCATCCTGAGGGACATTAAGAAGGTGAGTCAGAGAAAGGGACACTATTTCAGTGACAGACGGATTAGATGGTGCTGAAATCTGACACAAATGTTTATCTCGCTGTCGCAGGTGCAGCAGCGCATTGGTTACTGTCCTCAGTTTGATGCCGTGCTGGATCACATGACGGGAAGAGAGACGCTGAGCATGTACGCCAGACTCAGAGGAATCCCAGAGAAATATGTAGCTGGATGTGTGGAGAACGTCCTGAGGTCGTTGCTGCTGGAGCCTCATGCTGATAAACTGACCCGCAGCTACAGGTGAGTGGAGCTCTGTCCTGTACAGATGAAACAGTTAGTACATGCAGTGTTAATTGAGATATCTGAACTCATGCAGCGGCGGTAATAAGAGGAAGCTGAGTGCAGGTATGGCTCTGATTGGTGGGCCTCCGGTCATCTTCCTGGATGAGCCTTCCACAGGGATGGACCCTGTTGCTCGGAGACTGCTGTGGGACGCCGTCACTCGCACCCGGGAGTCTGGGAAGGCCATAATAATCACCTCCCACAGGTGAACTCTTGTTTGCTAAAATTGAGCAAAAGAGAATTATTAAAAGAGATAGAATTTATAATTTGAGAGGGTAAGAGACAAAAAAAACAACAAAGTCAGAACTAAACAAATGGAATGTTGTATCTCTGTTTATGGAACAAATCTTTGGAACAATCTGTCTAAAGAAACGAAAGAGAGTAGATTAATTTTTACTTTTAAGAAGATAATAACATATACTAATATAAATAATAAAAATATGTATTGTCCACATTTTGGTCAATGTAAATGGATGTGTTCTCACATCAGCATGGAGGAGTGTGAGGCCCTCTGCACCAGGCTGGCAGTGATGGTAAACGGTCAGTTCAAGTGCCTCGGGAGTCCCCAACACCTGAAGAGCAAGTTTGGCAGTGGCTACACGCTGCTGGCTAAAGTCCACAAAGAGGATGATCTGGAGGACGGCGACCTGCAGCTTTTTAAAGACTTCATCGAAAGCACCTTCCCAGGTCAGAGGCGTCAGGATGAAAGTGGAGTTGAGACCAAAACTGTGCAAGCAAACCAAATCTCACTTTGGACTTTCTCCCACAAACAGGAAGTCAACTCAAAGATGAGCACCAGGGAATGGTTCACTACCATCTGACAGATAAAGCACTCACCTGGGCACAGGTACAGTCGCTATGGTTATGTCTAACGACTGCTAGTTCAGCTGTATGTCACAGAAAGTACCTGCCTCTTTAAATGGGTTGTGTTAGAGCTCCCTCTAGTGGAGAAGGAGTAACTAACTACTAACTTAGGTAGACATAAGGGGAACAAAGGGAGTTAAATAAGGATTCTAGAAACTAAATTAAGCTCTACAAAATGTTTTATGTGAAAACTTACTTCTCTTTTTCCTAATAAAGGAACAAAACCAAACATTCACATGACAAAGAACTTTTACAGAACTGATTGATCAAAAACAACACATTCTAGAAAACAACATGAAAGAAACGTGGCAAAAAAGAAAAAAAAAACTGAAAAAAATATTCCTGGAAACAGTGAAATGAAAACCTTGAAAACAGGAATTTTCAACTGTGAAAGCAATCAATATAATTAAAACATTGGGCTATTTTCTCTGAATATTTTGGACTTACATTTTCTTGTTAAAATTAAGTCTTTTGTGGCAAATACATAATTTTGTAATATTTCCTTGTCAGTTTTGTTGCCAGCACAGCACCACTGCTTATATGCTTCAGGATAAACACAAACTGTATGCTTTTACTCATTTAGATTTCATGCATAACATAACAACATGACATAATATGTCAACATAACAAATATAATAAATGTGCATAAGAAAAATTTAAAAAGTATATTTATATTGTAAATATAATAATATTTATATTATTTAAAATAATACAGTTTTTAAGTGGTTAAAATTACATTACCTCATCACAAAGACATGCTTCATCTCTTTTGTCTCTCCCCTTCACCTTCTTTCTCCGCTGTTCAGGTGTTTGGCACGTTGGAGGCAGCCAAAGAGAAGTACCACGTTGAAGACTACTGTGTGAGCCAGATATCTCTGGAGCAAGTATTCCTCAGCTTTGCTCAGTTCCAACACTGCACACAAACTGACAGGAAGTAGGTGGAAGGAGCCAGGAATCCGTCCATAGTCAACCTAAAACCTGGTGGAAGCAAAAACATTATTTGACTCCCATCTCCATTTCGGACTTGAACATCAACACTAACAAAGTCAACGGTCCAGTCTGAAACTTGAGCATCTCTTCTGCTTCATGAGACTTTAATTGGTCAGTCACACTGTTTGTTGTTGCCGTCTGAAGCTAGGAACACTGACTCTCATCGTAGCTTGTGGGGTGTTGATTATACCAAGTGACAAACTCCTAGATCTGCACCTTTTTAAATCGAGTCAAACGCAATGTCGACCCTCAACCACTACGAACTGTGTGTGAGGGGGTCAATGTGTGTGTATGTGTGTTTATGTGCATTTAATATTTGTACAGACTTTGTTTTTCTTATTTATGACTTTTATGACTTTTGTTCCCATGATTTTGTGCTGATTGTCATCACAGGAGAGTGAACCACTGATGATTGTGAAGCTGCTGTACACCTTCGAGCCTTATCCAACAAACTAATTATTTTTACGTCATCCTGAACAGAAGGACTCCAGACGCCGAAGAGACTCTTAATGTTGCCAGATGTACACAATGTGACACGTCTATGGTACTCGTACTCAAATCAAGACTGTTTTCAGTGTAATGCATGCGTGAAATCTAAATGTGTAAAAGCATGGAGATCAGCGGTAGGAGAGCAGCAGGGAATGAAGAATAATCCTTAAGTTATATTTAATTATTTCTTATCATAGTCTGTACTTCTCCTCTTTCAGTAAATGGGAATCACAGTTTCTGCAGCAATTGCAGCAGCAGGAATGTTAACCATTAGCTTACACGCTCTTACAGGTAATTAAATTGCACTTATGCAAATGACGCAGTGAAAATCTTAATTTGAATGTAGATTTGCCCTGTTATTCTTATTATTATTCCTTAACTAACTTCTATCCTTAAAAACCCCAACAAACGTCATTTAAAATATGAGAAAATTAGTTAAGGAATACTTCTTCTAAACAAACCAAACCTTTTTCTCTGAGAGATAATAATCATCACTGTATTTTACTAACTTTTTCTCGTGCCATTCATGATATATTACACCCTAGATCAAAGCTTGTCAACATTGTTATATTCCCCATATATTATCTAGAAATGCCCAGAGCTTTATTTATTAAATAGTAACATTTTCGACTTATATTATAGATAAACCAAGTCTCCTGGTTTCCCGTAATCTCTGTGATACAAACCGGGACAAATAAGATTATCTGCTCATCTCCTCATATTTGAGCGAATCACTTCAGCAGTGTGATGAATGTACGCTTCCCTCATGCCGTCCAACATGAGCAAGACAATACATTATCTTTTATTAAGGTCTTAATTTTCACTTTTATGACTTTTTTTTCTTTGTATTTTTTTGCACAATTCTTTCCCATTAAGCGAATGACTTGAAAGAATTACAGCATGAACACTTGAAATGTATGCACGGCAAACTTTTAAAGATCGACTCCTGCTGAAATTACGGTGTCATATTTTAAAAAAGGGAATTTGCATCATTGTAAGTGTGCATTGTACTGTACCATGGAACTGAACCTGTCAAATCTGTATGTATCATTGTCCTTTTTGAATAAAATAATACTCTCCATGCAAATGGGAGCAAACCTTTGAGTGTGATTATGGGTTTTCTACCAAGAATACTGGAAACTCTGTTCTTGCATGATCTATTTTGTTTTAGTTGCAGGCAGATGTGAAAGGATTGTTTAAAAAATAACAACATATACGTCAAAATATAATTTAGAAATCTTTATTAATACAGTCTCACGTCAACATAAAAAAGAAATGTATACATCTATATTGGAACTACACAATGCTGGGTAAACATTTTATAATGTTAGTGAATATTTGATGTTCAGAATGGTTGTTCCAAAGGTAAAAGGCCCTCAGATGAAAACCCCCCCACATAGCGTTTTAGTCTGAAATCCCGATAGAATGAAAGAAGAACTGAAAAATAAAATAAACTTACATATTTCAAATACAAGGCCTGTGTGGCACAAAGGTTGTGTGTACATGAGGGAGGATGAGCTGGCAAGAGGTGAAAGGGAAAGGGGGGAATGCAAACTTGCAAAGTCAGAGCAATTGTGGACAAGGAACCTTTCAAGGATTTACAGAAGAGCATATGTGCAAAAAAACCAACAAAAACACAAATAAACATAAAATCATTTGCCAGTACAACCATAGAGGAAGCATGACAGACTCAGTTCTTTATTAATGGCAAAGGATTCCTGGCATTAAATCTTTGTGGTAAAAGTATAAATCCATTTTCTATATATATTTTATTATTCATCAAAGCTTCAGGGATGGAACGGAGTAAACCAACTCCAGAGTTGAGATCGCTGTCTCAACCCTGGTCCTCAAGGCTCACTGCCCTGCATGTTTTAGGTATTTCCTTGCTTCAGTCCAGCTTATTTCAATTGATGACTGATTAACAGGCGTTTGCTGAACTGCAATAAGTTGAATCAGGCACATTAAAGCAGGGAAACCTCTAAAACATGTAAGACAGTGTACCTTGAGGACCAGGCTTGGGAAACAGGTTAAATAGGTGTGGCCAACGGAGAACAACAATCCCATAGAAACATAAAGTCCTCTGTGTCTTAGCTGAAAATTCAGACCAGAAGATTGCAAGCAGCTGAGAACATGGAGACTTTGAAGGATTTTGGTTTCTTTCTTTTCTCCAGTCCTACCACTGTACTTGGAGTAGGTCTCCTTTTCATAATCCTATATTTGTTGACTGTTGGCTCCTCCAGAGAAACGGGGAAAGAACCTCCAGGACCAAAGCCTCTGCCGCTGCTTGGCAACCTGCTGCAGCTTGATCTCCAGAGACCCTACAAAACACTGTGTGAGGTGGGCTCTGACTTAAACTGTTCAGCAACATTTAAACCTGTTTGATCTCTGTTTAATTTTTTTCTTCTATTTTTAACCACTCAGCTTTCCAAGAAATATGTGTCTGTATTTACAGTTTATTTTGGACCGAAAAAAGTGGTTGTCCTAGCCGGGTACAGGACAGTCAGAGAGGCTCTGGTCAGCTATGCAGACGAGTTTGGAGAAAGAGAAATCACACCAATTTTTGTGGATGTAGCAAAGCATCATGGTATGTCCAGAAATAAATTATTACAAATTTTCCAAAAGTACTAATGAAAAACTGTTAAACATTCTCACTTTTCTCTCATTACAACCACTGGCTTCAATATATTATATGGATTCTATGTAACAGATCAACTGTAAAATAGTGCAAGAATTGGGAAGTAGAAAAAAAAAAAATACAACTTAAATTCAAAAATTGAAAATCTGAAAAGTGCGGCATCTATTCAGTTTTTTTTTTAGATATACTTCTCCCAGTTTTGCAGATGTAACATTTTTGCCCTTTTGTTTTTGGAAAATAGATCGATCTCAGTGAGAATGAATGGAGATTATCTCTATCCATTCGGAGGTATTCCAAGGATTTTTAAAATAATTTACTTCTGGGCTTTGTGTTTACTGAAAGCGTAACTGTTTAATGTTGGTCTATCACAGTAAAATTGCCAACGAAATGTTTGTTTTTGTAACTTGACAAAACATTGAAACAAAGTTCAAATCTGATTATGAGTTCTGTTTACTGTATAAGGAATTCTCTTTTCAAATGGAGAAACATGGAAAGAGATGCGTCGTTTTGCCCTCAGCACCCTCAGAGACTTTGGGATGGGGAGGAGAGTTGCAGAGGAGAAAATCTTAGAGGAGTGTGGACACCTCATTCAAGTGTTTGAGAGTTATAAAGGTATAACATAATGCTGTGTTTCTCTAAGAAACAGACACATAAAATTCTTCACTGAAATGGTTTAATCAGTGTTGTGGTGTACTAATTCATATTCATTTGGTAAATTAAGTACATTTTAGTAGCAGACGAGATAAAACAGTAACTCTCTTGCTCCACAGGGAAACCATTTAACACATCCTGTCCAACAAATAATGCAACATCCAACATCATCTCCTCCATCGTGTTTGGAAGCAGATTTGAATATGATGATCCTCGATTCAGAGGCTTGATTAGTCGAGTCACTGAGAATATTAAGATAGCTGGCTTGGCAGGAATCCAGGTAAGCTTAATTTTTCACTTAAGCAACTTGGTAAGTATTTTACCAAGTTGGTAAATTACTTACCAAGGTAAATAATAAATCACTGTGCTCAAGTGAAACTTGGTATTTGGTAGACCATGACATTGTTAGCTATATGAAAGGTAGAGACTGTTAAACTATTGTCTAAAGTCCAAACACTGAGCTTACTTATGCCTCCCATTATTTTACATGTATAAAAATACCCCAAAGTTAAATTCTCATAAAAGACTTATTTTGATTTATGCAATTTTCATAATTTCTTTCTTTACAACCACATCCTTTAATGTATCTTGTTTCTTGGGATTTTATGTGACAGACCAACACAATGTGGTGCACAAAATGTGAGGTGGAAGGATAAGCACACATAAAGTTTTAAAATGTTTTCTCATATAAATGTTACATCCTATTTTTATTTATTGCTGAATGGTATTCTACAAGGATTGTTCTTTCGCTCTCTTTGATTTAAGTAATTGAACTAGTATTAAATTTTCATATTTCAAAATTATTTTGTGCTTATTTTGAAGCTCTACAATACATTTCCCCGGCTGGTTGGATGGATAAAAAGCCGTCAGGTTTTGTTAAAAAATTGTGAAACGACGATGAGAGAACTGAAGGATTTAACCCAGAAACTGAAAGAGACACTCATCCCTCAGAAATGCAGAGGACTGGTCGACTGTTTTCTGATTCGAAAGCAGAAAGAAGAGGCAAGGCAACGCAAATCTATTTTTAAAGAATAATGACAACATCAAATGTGTGCCACATGGACAGTATTCACACAGTTTCTTTTTAGGATTCTTGTGTCAAAGACACTCAGTTCACTGAGGAGAACCTGATATGTACATTGACAAACCTGTTTGCTGCTGGAACTGACACCACAGCTGCAACACTGAGGTGGGGTTTGCTGCTCATGGCAAAGTATCCACAAATTCAAGGTAAGAAAGACAAGAAAACATTTGGGTTATTTTCTCTATATCTAGAAGACATTTTTTCAGCCCTTTGTAGCCCTTTGAGATTTCTGTTCTTCTCTTAAAGTGTGAAATATAAACCTGCCTCTTTGGAAATAAAGTAATCTCTGTACAAAGGTTTGTAGGCAACCTGTTGATTCCAAATTCCTTCATATCATTCCCATTTAAGCATATAGACTTTAATGGCTAATTTTATGCAGGAGGCTCAAGTTTTTTAGTTGGTGCAATATTTTTTCTCAATGTGTAAAAGTTAGAAGGTTTCAATGTTTTCATCTGGAAATAGAAACTGTAAATTATTACATCTGCTAAACTTCAACAAAAATATTTGTGGTGACTGTGATCACTAGAGGGAGAACTGTGGATCATGTCCTTCTTGTTTACTACAGACCAGGTTCAGGAGGAGCTGACCAGGGTGGTTGGAAGCCGTGAGGTTCATGTGGAAGACCGTAAAAATCTGCCGTACACTGATGCTGTCATCCATGAGATACAGAGGCTGGGTAACATTGCTCCTATGGCGATCCCACACAAAACCAGTCAAGATGTCACCTTTCAGGGATATTTTATCAAAGAGGTGAGCAGGAGGGAAATATTTCTAGGCTTCCAATAGACAACATCTTCCAGATGATCATGTTTGTATTTTTGCCTTCAGGGAACGGCTGTGATTCCCCTCCTTACATCTGTTCTGTATGATGAGAGTGAATGGGAGAGCCCTCACACTTTCAACCCTTCTCATTTCTTGGACAAGGAGGGAAGATTTGTCAAGAGAGATGCCTTTCTGCCATTTTCTGCAGGTGGAACAACTCTAGCAGTTTGTTAATCAATCAGATAATCTTTGCCATCCATGTTTGAATTAAAATGCATTACATGTTTTCTTGTTGTAGGTCGCAGGATGTGTCTTGGTGAGAATCTGGCAAGGATGGAGATTTTCCTCTTCTTCACCTCACTCCTTCAACATTTTCATTTCATGCCTCCACCTGGAGTTTCTGAAGATGATCTGGATCTGACTCCAGCGGTTGGATTCACCACCCCTCCTTCTCCTCATGAGCTCTGTGCCATCAGTCGGCAGTGAAGAATGAAGCACTAGATTGTAGTTGGTCTCTCTACCAGAACCCTGATGTCACTATTACATATTTTCTCTTTAAATGTCTGCATGTCACTTTAATTTGCACACTTTATTTAAGGAGCTTGATAGTTATTTCTTTAGCTATGGGCTTTATCCCTCACTTTCTTCTACTCTTCTATTGAGTTAATTTCACTGGCTTATACAGATGATTCCGTTTGTTTCCACATTATTTACTTATGACAAAGTAAATTTACAGAGCATGTAATAATTTAATATAGAGGGTAGAGTTATCCTGAACATTGCTGAAACATCTGAGTAATATGTCATATTGAACATGACATATTACTGAAACGACTGGAGAGTTGGGTGGGACCCTCCGGTCCAGCACTCAATTGGTTTAAATCTTGCATTAAGAACAGGGGTTTCTTTATTTCTTTATTTCAATAGGAAACTTCTCATCATACCACAAGGTTCAATTCTTGGACTCCTCTTATTCGATACCTATATGCTTCCGTTAGGGGTGTAGCGATACAATAATCTCACAATACAATACGATATTCTGATCATGATATGATATGTATCACGATATTTGGCAAACACTGCAATTTGAAACAATTTGATGCACTTTTATGATTTTCTGAAAGATTTTAGAAGGGCAGAGTGTTTTCAGTGACAGTTGGTGTTCCATAGACTTGGATTTAATTAACTGAAAACTGGTTAAAAGCACCAAACTACACAATACCTGGCTGTGATTGGACAGAGTCTAACAGTCTACAGCTGGATAAAATGAATCAAAGATGCAGTGAGAAAATTCAGTTTCTGTCATTTAATTCATGTGGATTTGACATAAAACTCAAGGTTTCAACAGTGATCCAGGAGCTGTGTGGGGTGATTATGCCAGAATATGAGAAGATTTGAAATTTATCTAAAGATGAATACACATTAATAAAGTGCTGACTTTCTGACAGCTTTAACAGAGTAGTTTAGGGTAAGATGAAGCTATGTAATGTGTCCAAAAGCATAAAGTTACATAATTTTACAAGGATCCAGGTTATTTGTTATTTAACTCTCAAGTTAAATAACAAATAAATGATTTACCACAGTAACACTGAAGTCCGTCTCAGATTCTTTTATTTCTGCTCCACATGCATCTCAGGCATCTCACAGTGACATTTTATGAATAATCTTTGTATCTTGTGAATATCTGATTCAATTCATGAAGATCACCACATGTTTATAAAGCAGGCACCCAGTCACTGAAAAAGCCTCAATGATTGGAAAAGGTTCACAAAGTCATGTGGGGGTTGAAGCAGCATTCTTGTGAGGTTTAGAGCTGCACAATGTTGGGTAAACATTTGATAATGTTAGTGAGTGTTTGCCTTTCAGAATGGCTGTTCCAAAGGTCAAAGGCCTTCAGATGAAAAATCCAACACATACTGTTTTAGTCTGAAAGACTGATAGAATGAAATAACTGAAAAAATAAAATAAACTAACAATGGATTTTGAAAACCATTGAAAGTATATTAAAATCAATTCTGCAATGTAATAAAGTGGAGACTTTAACATGGATATAATGTGAACAAATAAATTTTTTCTCTTCATTAACTAAATCTCACGTATAAAAAGAACTCCTTCACTGACAATCGGGCAAATTTAGTACTTTGTGACTTGGCATAATTAAATTGTTTCAAATACGAGGTCTGTGTGGCACAAAGGTTGTGTATACATGACGGAGGATGAGCTGGAAGGAGGTGAAAGGAAAGGGGGGGAAATGCAAACACTAGTATGTCAATACCTGCAAAGTCAGAACAATTAAGGACAAGGAACCGTTCAAGGATTTACATAATAGCTTATATGCAAAAGAAAACCCCCCACAAAGGAACATATAATAATTTGCCAGTACACAGTAAATTCTGCAGAGTTAAATCAACACTATGCCGAGTCTATTTGGTCCCTTTCAGAATTGGCTCTTATAGAGTTATTTCAACAATAGTTTGAGTAGTTATAACTTTTTCAAGTGTTAAAACTTGAAAAACTCAGTTTCTTGTTGAAATAACTCTGAAAAGAGTTAAATTGACACCAATTATGTTAAGGACCAAATAGACTCGGCATAGTGTTGATTTAACTCTGCAGAATTTACTGTGTACAACTATAGAGGAAACATGACAGATTCAGTTCTTTATTAATGGCAAAATGTTCCTGGCATTAAATCTTTGTGGTAAAAGTATAAATCCATTTTCTCTATATATTTTTCGTTCGTCAAAGCTTCAGGAATGGAGTGGAGTAAACCAACTCCGGAGTTGAGATCACTGTCATGTTAATGCACAGAGGTCAAGTAGGTGTGGCCAATGGAGAAAAACAATTCCACAGGAACATAAAGTCCTCTCTGTCTTAGCTGTAAATTCAGACCAGGAGATCGTAAGCAGCTGAGAACATGGAGACTTTGAAGGATTTTGGTTTCTTTCTTTTCTCCAGTCCTACCACTGTACTTGGAGTA